>PVJX010001688.1:0-114520 GCA_004027295.1 Dolichotis patagonum
CACACACACACAGACACACACACACAGGCACACACACACAGGCACACACACACACAAACACGTGGCTGGTTGATGCTAAACACATGGAGCAAACCCATGTAAACAAGCAGCCCTCTTGGGAGGCTGTGCGCTTTCCCAGAGTCACGTGTGGTTGTAGTGTCACAGCAGTCTCTGGATCTCATGCATAGTGTCCCACAGGACCCACCCTGGAAGGCAGTGTGTGTGTGACAGGCAGAACCCTGGAAAGTTAACGAAAGCACAAACCTGGCTGCCCAAAGAGAGCACCACACAGTTGAACACGGGAGATGCGACATTTACTGTGTCCAACAGGCACCCGAGCCTCTAGCGTCAAATGTAGAATTCCAGGCCTTCTTCCCGCCACCTGCCGTGTCTAAGAACCTTCCCACCAGATTGTGCGGGCTCTTGTTAACACCAGACTGAGCTGCACAGAATGAGGAAGAGATTTTTGTTTCAAAAAAAGAAAGCCAGATGGGTCTCCAAAGAAAAGAAATGAGATGTGGCATCTCCAGGTTGCTGGTCACCACCTTCTGCTGAGATCTCCTGCCCAGATCTCCTCCCTGCTCCTTCTGAGGCACCTCAACCCTGTATCAGCTTTCTTTTCCTCTGTGACGTTCGCTATGTTCCTTGAAGGCTTGCTTCCCAAAGATCCTGGGTGACACCAGTCATACTAGGTCTCCTTTATTTCTGTAACCTCAAATTCTCCCCTGAACCCAGATATTGCTGCCAAACCTAAAGGGTTTATTGAGCGAGACTTCTCAGAAGCGCCCTCCTTCACCCAGCCCCTGGCTGACCACACCTCCACTCCTGGCTACAGCACCCAACTGTTTTGTAGCGTCCGAGCATCACCCAAGGTAAGGGGCCCTGGCCTGGGGAGTCAGCCGGGGACAGCGGGGTTAGTGAATTCTCCAGGCATGTGTACCGGTCCCAGGCCACACCTTTCTCTGCTCTTGCTTACTCTGTCTATGCCTCCAGCCCAAGATCATCTGGATGAAAAACAACATGGACATCAAAGGCGACCCCAAGTACCGTGCCATTTCTGAGCAAGGAGTCTGCACCCTGGAGATCCGGAAACCCAGTCCCTTTGATTCTGGGGTCTACACCTGCAAGGCCATCAATGTGCTGGGGGAGGCATCTGTGGATTGCCGGCTGGAAGTCAAAGGTGAAGGTCACTTCCCAGGGTTCCTGCTGTAGATGGGCAACCAGAGGCCCCCTTGTTGGGAACTTGACTAGATGCAGAGTGGATCAGAAAACTGAGGCAGGAGACAAAGGGTAGTGAAGATGCAGGTCAGGGTGTCTAAATGTCTGGCCAAGCAGGAGCACAGCCCAGTGTGTGTTGCGGGGGTGACTTGAACGTTTCATTGCATGCAGCCTTCCCTGAGCTCTAACTGCAGGATCTCTTCCAGCCTCCGCCACACACTGAAGAGTGATGGGAAGAGGTTGGGACGAGGAGACAGGTAGGTGGTTCTGCTATGTCTGGGGGCAGCAGGGAACAGAGAGGAGGCTGGGTGCAGGGCACGGTGGGGAGAAAAGACAGTGATCAGCTCTGGGTATAAGTCTGTAGATGGCCACTAACGCATATGTCCAGACCCCTGCAGTAGCCTTGTATTGCAGGGCAATGCTGCTGAGGCCTGGCGGGGCTGATGCAGTGGGTGGTCACAGGGCAGGGGTCTGGTCCTGGTTCTGAGTGACCTTAGTAAGGATATTCTCTTTGGCTCTGTTTCCTCATCTTAAAAGTGGAGACAACAGCCCCTGTTCTGTCTTCCCTTCCCTAGAAGTTCTCAGGCTCTGGGTAAGTCTGGAAGGATCTAGAACCACACTGGGCAGAGCTCAGCCCTAGGCATCAGGCCTGTAGGAGCGAGGGGAAGAGATGTTACCATCCCACCTCTAATTGCTCTTCCAACATGTGATGCTGCTCAGCCCACACCAGGGCTCTGTCTTGGCAAGACTTGTACTCTGCCAGGCCCTGTAGGCCTGAGTAGCTGGTCCCAAAATATAGCTCCATAGATGCCCAAGACCTGCATTTCCATAGCAATGACTGATGGAACCACCCCTGGTGCCTGTTGGCCTCCTGCCCCCCAGAAGACCAAATGTAGGACCCAGGAGTGGCCCCTGGGACAGGCCTCCTGGCACAAGGGTGCCCAGGAGATACAATGGTCAGAACCCTGCAGAGTTGTGCCCTGGTGAGAAGTACCCAAATAAAGGTGTGTGGTGTGAAAGTGGCAGTGTGGGACCTCTGTGGCAGTGAGTGTCGGTGTGAAGGGGGAAGAGCTGTGTCACTATGTGGCACATATGTGCCACTATGTGGCATTTGAACGTGCCGCTGTGAGGAAAGTGCCATCATAGAGGGTCTGGAGATATCACAGGGCATTTTCTAGACATGAGTGGTCCAGTTCTTGCTTTCTCACTCAGGATTTGCTACCCCAAGTGTGTAACTATAGCAATGGAAACACCTCCCTGGCACCCTCCGGACTCCAGTCGCCCCAATTCTCCCTCTCCATGCTTCTTCCTGCCCCCATTCTGTCTTCTCTGTTTTGGTTCCTCTGACACTGGTGGCAGTGGGTGCTAGTGACGCCATCTCCATGAGGGTTTATGGTCTTTTATTGGTCACAAGGGCCCCCATTGGGAGCCAGGGACACCCCACCTCCAACAGAGGCAGAAGCCTGGAGTCAGTCTTCACACTCAGAACCCATGAACTCGACAACCATCTCTCTCCCCTGCCCCTCCCTCCACAATGGGGCTCCAGGCTCTTGGCATGGGGTGAGTTCATCTTTCCCAGAGTCCTCGGGCCTGGGCTCCATCTGCACCAGTTTCTGAAGTTCCCCAAAAGCAAGCCAAGTGCCAGGGCTCTTTAGGGATTAAATGCCAGTGAGCGCCCTGCCCACATGCTCAGGAGGGCGGCCCCTCGGCCTGCTCCAGCCCAGGAGTCAGCCTCTAGGATGTGTCCTTCATCCTGTCCCTGGAAGAAGGCTGAATGCTCCCAAGAACTGAAGCTTTCTTCTCCATCGGCTCCAGAAGCAGCAGTGATGGTGTCCCTTGGACAGTCCGGGTCTATAACCGCGGGCTGGTGGGACATGGTGGCCCAGAAGATCAAAGGCCCAGAAGATAGGAAGTTACCCTCCCAGCTCCTTGGAAGCGCGTGGCAAGGAGGGCTCGGTGCTGCCCCCTGGTGGATGTTTGAAGCCAGTGGCTACAGAACCACTCTCTCCAGGGTCTGGAGGGCCCACTGGGAATCCAGGGGCTGGTGGGGAATAAAGCAAATGTGAGAAATGATTTCTGGACCACTCTTTCTGCCTCTCTCAAGTATAATCCTGGGATCCTAAGTATAATCCTTAGGCGAGCAAGCACCCTCACCCTGTCATTGCCAAAACGCAGAATCTTTGAAGTTGGTAACTGATGTTCCTTGATTCCTGCCCTTTAGCTGCCCCTGGCCACCTTCTAGAGAACAGTAGAGCAAGTAAGGCCAGGACTTCATCATCTCTCCCACCCCTCTGTCTTGGGAGCGATCCCCTCCTGTCCTGAAGCTGGGTCCCAGACAGGACTACGCCACCACCATCTAAGACCAGCAGATTTCCTCGAGTGGCTCCGGAAGCCCTAACATCCTCTCCCGGCCCCAAAGCCTCCTCCATAGTCCTGCCCCGGACCTGCCCAGCCCTGAAGTGCTGGCCCACACATGGGATGGTAGCACAGGCAAGGGGGCTCAAGACCCTTTCCTCTCGCTTCATACCATCCAGTTCCTCCCCCACAGGCTGCCATCCCAAGCCTGCTCCTGGTTCCCAAGATGCAGGGCCGTGAACTCCCTGTGGACAGGCCCCTGCTCCGCAGGCATCTCCTCAGAGCCTCCCGCGTCACTGCCACAGCCCAGTTGTGGAAGGCCCAGCAAGGCCAGAGGGACAGTGGGGAGGTAAGGTCTGGGCCGCAGCCTGCTAGACGTGGGCTGGAGGGTGTAGACACAGTCTAGTCATCCACCTTCTCTTCAGGGAGGTCCTCATCAATGGGGGGCTCCGGCTGGCAGCGGAAGTGGTCATTCCAAATCTTTAGAAAGGTCACCCGGAACTTCTGGATGCGGAAGGCATAGACGATGGGGTTCATGGCTGAGTTGCCATGCGTGAGGAAGATGGCAATGTAGGTGAGGATGGTGGGCTTGTGGCAGGTGGGACAGAAGAGGGTGATGCAGTTCAGGATGTGCAGGGGCAGCCAGCTAAGGGCAAAGAGGAAGAGGATGAGGGCCAGCGACTTGGCAATCTTCAACTCCTTCCCGTAGTACTTCTGCGGGTCGCCAGAGGAGGCCGACACCTTTTTGCTGAGCTGCTTTCGGATCAAGTAGAAGACCTCCAGGTAGATGAGGACCATGAGGAGCAGCGGCGGCAGCACCCAGACAAAAAAGTTGAAGTAGACCATGTACTCCATGCTGATGACCTTCTCAAACTCGCACTTGATCACGGGCTCCCCAACGCTGCCATTGGCCGCCCATGCCATCTCCACCTTACTCAGATTGTTCCAGCCAAACATAGGCGTCAGGCCCACCACAAGGGAGAGAATCCAGCAGCCAGCAATGGCCACTGCTGCCCTCCGTGGAGTCACCACTGTCTTGTACCTGTGGGGCAGGAGAGCAAGGTGTGAGAAGCTGACACCCAGCACAGCCATGAAGACCCCCCTGAGACTCATCTGGCCCCTGGTGGGTTCCTAGAGGACCCAGGTAGTAAGAGGGGTGTGGTCACAAGATCTTCCCTAGGTCACGTGGAAGGTGACAGCACTGTCCTGTGCTTCCTCATATATGGCTCACCAAAAGCCAGGTGGTTAACAAGCCACTGTTACACTAGAGCCCTCTAACTCCACTGTCATCAGCACCTTCCCTCACTTGTCCTGTTCTCCCCTGCTGGCACCCCATCCCCTACCTGCATCTTTACCTTCCATTCTTTCCCAATCACTACACAAGCTTATGCCTAAGGGGTGGGCTTCAAAAGGCAGCAACGGGAAGCTAACTGCTAATGACTCTCAGGAAAGGAAGCTGGTGTTCACTGAGTATCAGCCACATTCGAGGTACTTCCACTCACTCACGCATTCATTCGTTCACCCATGAAAGCGTGCACACGTGGGTGCATTATTCCGCAAATGCTTATCAGGTGTGTTTTGTCATTGCTCTCTGGGATGTGGGTAAGAAAAACAGATTCTTGTCACTATGTAGCTCATATTATGGGGGAAGAGACCAATAATACAAAAGTAAGGAAATAAACAAGACAATAGTTGGTGACGTGTCCTTCAAAGGAAACAAGAGGGTGACGTCAAGGGACCTTGTTCATGTCAGGACGCACAAAGAGGAGGAAAATACTTGGATGACACACAGAAGATGAGGCAGCTTGTGGGCTGGAGGTTGAGGGTTTTGATATTTTGGGGGCTCCCCACCTCCCTTTAAACTAACCCAGCCAACAGCCAGCCTTGTGTCTTCCGCCTACATGCTGGCCTTGGAGAAAGTGCCAGCCTCGCTCTGCAGTTCGCCCAGTTGTTATTTTCCAGGGCTGCTCCTGAGAGGGATGGGATGTTCTCCGAACATGTAAACAGCTTGTGAGATGGGGCCTGGGGGTGCTAAAGGGGAACCCTGACTCCATTTTCCTCTGCCCTGTGCCTGCAGAATCTGCAGCTCTCTCCTCAGTGGTACAGCTTAAGGTCCCTCCCACACTAGACATCAATTTTTCTAACCCATTAGAATGCATGAAACGTGACCTGCTCTGTGCAGGCTATGGGGACAGAAAGAGAGGGCAGCTTGGAAGGTAGGAGAAGCTAGACACCTCCTCTCTGCACCATCTAGAAGACAGGCAAGAGAAGGGACCTTTGAGACCTTGTATCAGACCACTTTGCCATTCCAAAGAGGAAAGTTAGGGCCCTGCGTGATGTTGTTCCCTGCTCCTACTCTGTGGTCACAGGAGGCTTGCAGCTGACCCCCCCCCATTATGAAAGTTCATCCCTCCCCTTTTATTCCCAGCAGAATGGCTGGCCAGGCCGGGGACACAGGCTGGAAGGTGGGAGACCGGACTGTGAGCCCCAGCTCTGCAGCATGGGAGCTCTGACTCCTCCTCTGTAAAATAAGACCTACTTCAGAGGGCAAGGATCGGAAAAGATAATATGTGCAAATGTTCTGCAAACAACCTGCCAAGATTCCTTAGTCCAGCTCTGAGCTCCTAGACAAACACACACCTGGAACAACTCCAGTGTCCCTAGGAGCTCAGCAAACAAAGCCCAAATGCTGCTAAAATGTCTTGCTCAGGTTTGGCTCTTGATGTCTTAGAATGTCCTCCTACCCCCATTCCCCCAGATGTGATAAGAAGGTCCAGGCACAGTCATTGGGGAAAGACCAGAGGCACATAGGTTGTTCTGTGGGACACTGTCTCAGCCCCCACACAGTGGAGGCTTGAGCCAGGTCCTTAAGGTAGACCTCCACGGGACCAAGGGAGGCTGGGCTGCTGCTGCAATGGGAAGGGTAGGGCTAGAATCCTGTCCCTGTCCCACCTATCATTTCTATCCCATCTGTCATTTACAGAGCCCTTTCACAGTCAGGTCGCAGGTGAGCCCTGTGGGGAGAGAGTGGAATCCCATAGCGCAGATTAGGATTCTGCGGCCCAGGACTCCTGACTCCAGCCCAGCCCTCCTCCTGGGTCCCAGGCTGACTATGAGGGGTTTAGATGCTGATGATGGGCAGACTCAGGATACCTTATGCCTGGCTGCTTTAAAATGGGGCCTGCTGGGCCCTGCTCAAAGAGAGTGCCAGCCAGGGACAGGTGTGCATCAGGTGACATCTGGGGCTGCTGCTCAGCCTGAGGATTGGGGTCTAACCTGGGACCCCCATCTGGGCAGTGATGACCTATTGAGAGAAGCGAGATGGGCACAGCCAGTGTCTCAGATAGGAGAAAGGGCGCTGGCCACTGCTCGCTGGAGAGGTGCTCCCCGCCCCCCACCCCTCACCCTTCCTGACCGCTTAGAGACCCAGGGTTAAAGCTTTCCTGGGGCTCCTCCAGGACTGGGTCCTGGCCGACCCTGTGCACAGGGTATCGGTCTCATCTGTTTTTCTTGCTATTTTCTCCTTGGTGGGAAAGGGCCAGGCTCAGGACCTTGGCTGTGGTGGGGCCAGCTCTCCTGGGGCCACGGGACATTCACCTCTCCTCCACGTGGGAAAGCGGAGGGGAGGTACCCAGTGGGGAAGGGGTGTGGAAGGAGCCTTCAGTGCTAGAAGATGTCCCTCCCAAGTCCTTCCACCCTAGGGAGCTGTGTGGGAAGTAGAGCATTGGCCACCTGAAGGAGTATGCAGTCTCAGACAGTAGGGATAAGGACACACAGGTGAGCAGGACAGACAGCTCCTTACAGATACAGCTGAAGAAGGCAGGTGAACACACCACCTCCTAAGTCTGCCCAGCACAGAGCGTCTCATCTCTGGGTTCAGAGCTGCCTCTTGGGGTGCTATTTCTAAAAGCCAAGGAAACACTAACTCCACAGGATCAGTTGGCAGGTACCATCTCACTGATGATGACAACGTGAGAAGGCTGGGCAGCTGCCGGAGGCAGTGAGGCGGCAGGGACCCTGAGAGGGAGAGGGAGCGCTGGGGAAAGACACCAAAGGGGGTTACTGTTGAGTCTCTCAGTGATAAGGGAAGGAGGCCCCCAAATCTGCATCCACAGAGGACAGGGCAGGGGAGGTCACGGCTTCTCCCCTAGGTGGCTGCAGGGCTGCTGCACAAGAGGAAGGGGAGTCTGAGGCTGAGTGAGGGGGTAACTGAGAGACAACAGTTAACCGATCAGCAATGGTAACAACTGCGATGCTGATAAGAGCTAACATTTATTGCTGCACTCTGTGCTGGCCTCGGACTTTGTACCTCTGAGCCAGACACTGTTATTACCCCCATTTCCTAGTTGTAGTAACTGAGATTAGGAAGCACAGCCAAGGCCACTCAGCCAGGAAGCAGCTGAGATGGAATTTCTAAGACTGAGGTCCCTGCTTCCAAAGCACCTGCTGGACCCGGCTCTGCACCCCGCTTCCAAAGCACACAGAAGGGTGCAGTATGGAGGACTCAACACAGGAGGGGAGCTCTGGGAACCCTCTGAGGAGCAGACAGGAGCAGGGCCCAGAGCCTCCCTGCTCCGGGTCTGCCTTCTGGGCACCATCAGAGGGACCTGTTCAGGTGCACATGCTGCCTGGGTATTTGGTCAGCTGTCTTGCTCCTGCTGGGCTGGACCAGGCAGCTGTGGCTCTCTCCTTTTCACTCATTAAGCAGATACTCACCCTGTGCCCTGCAGGCCAAGGGACCAGGTGCTGGCGTTTGGACATACAGAGGAGAGCACGCGGGCTCTAGTGAGGAGGCAGGTGCACGGACAGCGGAAGCAAACAAGCCCAGCAGAACTTTGCAGAGTGAAAAGCTCTGTCTAGAAAATAGGCCAGGCACTGGGAGAGCCAGCAAGGGACAGTGCGTGCTGCTGGCTTGAGGTGGGAGGTGAGCAGGGGAGCTGAGAGCAGCTCTGAGGAGCAGACAGGAGCTGAGAGCTGAGGGATCGCCATGGAGCCAGCCTGGCAGAGATGGGGGGACAGGACAGAGCCTTCCCGGTAAAGGTGCAGGGGCCGAGGATTCAAGAGCCACTGGACTAAGAGCAAGAGAGGGGCCAGCCCATCACGGTGGGCAGGGAGAGTTGCCTTGGGTGGCAGGGGCCACAGTAGATGTTCTGGGGCTTATTCTAAGTGCAGAGGGAAGTTATTTTCCACAAAGGAGTAATAGAATGCAACCTCTGGTTTTAAAGGATAGCTGAAGGCATGGTGGGGAGGGTGTGTACAGCACAGAATGAGAGGCAGCGAGAAAGCCACCATGGGGCATTACAGCCCCCTGGGCAGAGAGGAGGCAATGCTCCGGCAGGCAGGCATGGAGCTGAGAGGAAGGGTGCGGCTTCGGGATATATCTGGAACAGGGTGAACGAGACCTGCTGCTGAGTGTGGCTGTCTGGGCAATGGAATGACAGCTCTGGGTTTTTAGCCTGATGACAGAGCAAGGGGTAGTACTATCTCTTGAATCTCCTTCACTCCGTCTCCCCTTGTGCTTAACCCCCACCACCCACTGGGAACTAGACATCATCAGCAAAGACTCATCTTTGTGTGCGCATCCTGGCCACCCTCTACCTCAGGGCCTTTGCACTTCCTGTTCATTTCCCAAGGTGCTCAGTCGCCCCTTCTTCAGGTCTCAGGGCAGATGCCACCTCCTCAGAGAAGATTCCAGACAAACAGTCCCTGTTGCCCAGCAGCCTCTTGCCATTTTTAATCTCCCTGATAGAAGTGATCTCACTTGCTGGCTCTATATCTGGGTGTTGATGTATCTGTTTCCCTCCAGGAGAATGTACAAAACTCCATCGTGACACAGCCTTAATTTTGCATGCACACCACTGCTTCCAAGTACCTAAGGGACTGCTCAATAACTATTTGTTGAATGAATGAATAACTACATATAAAAATGGATTAATAAATTTATACATTCATTTATTCAGAAATGACTGACTAAGGAACTACCGTACGGTCCAGCTCAGGGAGTCAGAGACACAGATGAAATGGCAGGTGCTCCATTAGAGACGGTCAGTTAGGGAGGCCTGGCCCCCGCCCTGGAGGTAATTACAGTGCCCTGAATGAGGACATCTTTCCCTGGCTCATGCCCCCACTTTATTGGCTGCTGCAGGGGACCTGCTGCAGAACCAGAAAGCTATGGTTCCCTGAACAGGTCCTGTGACACAAGTTTGCAGTAGTGAGGGCCTCTGATGAGCAAGTGGCCCCAGGCCACCAGCCAGCTACCAATGTGTGCACGGCAGCTCTGAGCCCAGCATTGGCTCTGCACATGGGGAGATGAGCAGAAGTTCCCCCGGCCAGAACCGGGCTCTGCGTCTGCCCACCCACTGTCCAGAGAAGTGGGATCTCCACACCCTGCCGAATCCCAGTGGGAATCCAAGAGTGCCGAGCTCCTCAAGGGTCTTTTGCTTCCCTCTCATGGATGGAATCACTTCCTGTGCATAAAGCAGTGGCCTCTCCCTGCCTACAAGACATCCTTAGAGAATTCTGTTTGGTGGACCAAAAATGGCCACTCAGAGGAAGGGGAGAGGTGTTATTACCACTGCAAGAACAAGCATGGAGCATGCTGGCCCTGGAGTCGCCTGTTCTAGGCTTTCCTTCTTAGCTCAGCCTGCTCTGTGTCATCTGGTCTTGAGGACGTAGGCCCCTGCTGGTTGCATTTCTTAGCCCCTGGGTCAGCCGGGTCCATGGGAAAACGGGAGTGCTAAAGGAACACAGAACAAAGGAGAAAAGTACCCCTCTCTCTGTTCCAGCCCATCTCAGGCCATGGTTATATCTCTTTCTTGGCTGGACCTCCCTCCAGATATCCCCACCACTGGTCCAGTTACCACTGGCCAACTGTAGCCCCAGGCTCCAGAGACACTACCTCCTCCTGGGGCCCTCGGGCCGAGTGGTGTCTCGCTGGTCTGTCTACTCTCACTGCCCCATTGGGGTCTCAGCCGCTCCATGCCCTGTGTGGCCAGCTGCTGGCATTTACCAGGACTGCTAAATGAATCTCTGTGCCCTGAGTTTGACCTCAGTGCTTTGGGGTGAGGATACAGCAGGAAGAATCGAGTCTAGATACCCCAAAGAACTCTCGCCCAGTGGTGGGAAGCAGCTGGGAGCCAGCATCCGGCCTCAGACACACGGTGAGAGAGATGGCATGACGGCTGGGGGAAGGGTATGTGGTCTGTATGGGAGCAGGGGTGAGACTGATCAGGGTCCTCAGGCCTGGCTGCCCCTGCTTTCTGTCACATGCTCCTCAGCCAGGCACTAGGCGCAGGGACAAGGAGAAAAGGGCTGAGCAGGGCCAAGACCCAATGTCTATCTGCAGTGCTGCAGTCTGGGTGTCAGGACCGCCTCCTCCATCTTCTCTTCGGTGCCTTGGTGGAGAGGGAGCAGTATTCTATAGCGCTGGTCCCCCTCCTTCTTGCCTCCCTTCTTATCAAGCATCTCAGCCACTTGTGGCTGGAAACATGGATCTCAAGACCGGGGAAGTAAGGCTTTCAGACTATTAAACTACTTCCTGCAGAGAAATTTTTCCTCCCAAAGGAGAACAGGAAGACAGATACAATCAAAGGCTCGCCACTTCAGGGGCCAAATGTTTAATTGTAACATTGCCCAAGGGAGTCTGGTTCCCTGCCCTGGGGAGGTGCCAGGATGTCTACAACCTCAGGATTCCGCTCCTTAGGGTCCTGCGTCACCCACCATCTCAAACATTGGTATCACTCGTCCCTAAATGAGGAGTTAGGCCAGCTCCTCGGGACCGGCCTGCGGGGCTGGAGAGGAGGGGCCGCTTGGAGCTCCTCGGAAGAAGAGAGCTAGATAAACTGATTAGGTCATTAGTGTAATGGGCCTTGGAAATCACTCTTGGTCACTTGCTGAAGATAAATAATACCATGGCTGGTAGAAAGGACAGTTAAGTCTGGGTGTGTGATTCCTAAACGGCCTCTACTCTGAGCAACCTTCCTCCTTCAGATTCGAAGCTCTTCTCTGGACACGGTGGGAAAAAAAGAGGCACGGGGCCTGCCCAAAAGGATTTACTCTAGGTGTGATGGAGGAGGGCCTGCGTCAAGCGCAGGGACCTTCCTTCCTCGATGAGAGAGCGGCATAGCCACAGTGGACAAGACCAAAGTGCCTGGCAGCTGCCAGCAAAAACCCTCAGATTCAAAGGTCCCACAGGTAACTGATTTGCCAAGCTGGGCCACGGTCTGCGTGCTTCGTGCTGAGTTCTGCAAGCTCTACAAAGAGGGTTTGGGTTTCATTAGTGGTTCAGATCCAGGGGAGGCTGCAAGGGGCGGGGTGTAGAGAGAGGTGTCTCAGATTTGAATAAGGCACAGTTTCCAAGGACCCCATTCTCTCCCCAGCCCAGGGCCCAGGGTGTATCAGATGATCCTGCAGTCCAGCAACCCAGGCTTTGCTCTTTGAAACAATTCCCGAGGTGCCTCTGAGATGCAGCCATGTCCTCCCACTCCCAAGGCCAGGTACAGTGCCCATAGCCTTGCAAAGAGTGGCTTTTGGGGAACGGGGTATCTGATCCGGACAGTAACGTCATAGAACTGGACCCAGATCCCAGCACTGTCTCTTTCCACTCTGAGATTTGGTTCTCCCTAGCTCTCAGAGTGAGGCTGGGATTGGTGGAAGGATGGAAGCCAAATGGTCTCACCTGCCTCGGGTGACTGTTTCTGACTCATGCAATACAGCGGAAAAAACCCATCCCACCTGCACAGAGACTTAGTGACCCGTGAACAGCTGGTGCAATGGGCCGTCTCCGGGATGACCACACTGGTAAAGAGGGGAAATGCCTTTTCCAGCACAGTGGATAAGCTTGATGTTGGGGAGGGGTGAGCTGACCAGATCATTCAGCTTCCCACTGGCCTCTCTGTCTGGCCTCTGCAGACAGTGGTCCCTTAGGAGAGGCAGGAGACAATCTGTCATCCTCGTTGGTACCAGGATACAGGGGGGAAGCGCAGGGCAGGAGGAAGCCAGAAAGACGCAGAATTCCCCAGGCTCTGAGAGGGAGCAGAGGGGAGCCACATTACTGACGTCAGGACCCTAGAGGAGGCTGGTCCTCTCAGAATACCTCATCGTGGTGGGAGTCTGGAGTCTCCAATTCTGGTCCAGGCTCTGCCACAAATGAGACCCTTCCCATTTGGGGGCATCTCTGTGCTTGTCTGAAGGATGAAGAATTAGAGGAGATATTTTGCAAGTTCTGGCAGGTCATGGTTCCCTTCTTCTGGAATGTGTCAGATCCTCCTCCATGAGAGCTGGACTGAACTAGCAGAAGGAGGGAGGAGCCCTGAGCCACTCCTCTTCAACCAGCTGCAGTTCCGGTTGCTCCCCAGAAGCCACCCTCTCCTCCAGGGGTTCCACACTCCAGCACGTGTCCCACAGAGAGGAAGATGAGGCGCAAGACACAAAGGAAAGAGAAAGGAGTATCTGTTGAGTGAACGAATGAACCAATGAATCAATCAAGTGCACCGTGGAGTAAGATCCATGTACAAACTGTGGCCCCACCCTTATCAGCTTGTGGCCTTGAGTAAGGAACAATTCTTCCAGCCTGGGTTTTGTCCTGGACACAGTGGGAAGAGGACAGGAGAAGGGGCAGTGTCAGCTTATCTAGATGCTCAGCAAATAGCAGCAGCCGTATCCATGTCATTGCTAGGAAGGATGCCGCTGACTCCATGGGGAACAGTCAGCTCTTGAAGAGATAAAGAACAGAGCCTGAGAACATAGATGAACAAAAAGTCGCTTGATCCCTTTGGAAAGCCAGTCCCAGGGCCTTCCTTTCTGTTTCACAGCCAGCTGTCACACCCAACCCAATTTTGCTACAGAACCAGCCCATGTCCTCTCATCTGCCGGACACGCCTGAGCCTGGGGTTTGGGAAATTGCTCATCCCCAGCACTAGATCCCAAGAAGGTCCTGGAAAGGCCAAACCCTCCAGGTCACCAGGAGGATCTCTTGGGCTATGGCCCGTGTGCAGGCTGAAGGAGGGGCCAAGTCCTTTCTACCACCTCCCCTTTGAGGATCTGTTGGCCTGCCTGGAACCATGGGGGCCTGGGCACTTGCCTGAAGGTCCACTTTCACGTGGGACTGTAATCTGCCCCAGCCAGAGGCAGCCAGTGTAGATTCCTGGTGCCTTCCCAATGAGCTCAAGGCGTTGGCTGGGGTTAGGATCCAGGAAGAAAGCCTGAGAACATCGGGTCACCGGAGGAGGGGCCCTCCCAGTGCTTTCCTGGCCTGCAAGGTGGCTCAGCTCTGAAGGGGCAGCTGCTCTCTCGGGGCTTGGCTGGTTCTCTGTGCTCTGTGCTCTGTGCTCTGTGGCTGGTTCTCCGCCCTAGGCCATCGAGGCTCCCTGAAGCTCACAGCATCCAGCCTCTGCTCTGGAGCAGACTTAGCAGATGGCAGGATGTGGGAGGAGGACAGGGAGAGCTCTCTGCCTTGAAAATCTCTCCAAAGAAAGAATCCACTCCATCCTCAGAGCCCCACTCTATGACGTGTACTTCTCCATCTTCTTCCCCAAAGTTTAAATGCAGTGCCTCCCGCTGCATCAGAGTCCAGAAAGATTCAGCTCTTGGGGCCTGGAAGAAGTGCAGCCATGTTCTCTCAGACTCCAGGCTTTCTCCTCACCTCAACTGCAAGCCAGGAGGAACCCCAAGAGCCAGCAATTTTCTCCTCTTTCATCACAGTGTCCCCTCCATGTGTCCTCTGCTTGCATCCCACCACATGCAAACTGACTCCGCCAGGGCAGAGGTGTTGGCACCAAGTTCCAGGCCAGGCCCCACCCCTTCCTGCCCAGCAGCATCCAGCACACGGAGGGGAGGAGCAGCTGCTGCAGGGTGCTGAGCCCCACTAGCCACAGGCATTTGCTCAAGGCCTCTTCTACTGCTCCCAGGATGGCTGGGTGTGGAAAGGCCCTGAAGCAGTGCAAAGTGGGAGGACACCACACTGCCCCCCCAGGTCAGCAGCTTGCAGTGGGAGGGAGGACAGCAGCTCCCTGGATTGTGCTGGGATCTGACTCCCTCCCTCCTGCTCCTCAAGTGGACAATCAGAAAAAATCTTCATTTTCTCCCCTGAAGGATACAACTGCAAATACCTGAGAACAAGGATAAAGTCTGGTTCCATGAGGTCTTTAAGTACTGCCACAGTACCTGGCACACAGCAGGCATCCCATAATATGTGGGCAAGAAAACTGAGCTAAATGAAATGCTCAATTAAGCTAGGTATGGCGGTACACGCCTATACTCTCAGCACACTGAGAGGCTGAGGCAGGAAGATTGCAATCTCAAGTCCAGCCTGGGCAATTTAACAAGATCCTGTCTCAAAATAAAAAAATAGAAAAGGGCTAGGGATGTAGCTCGGTGTGAAGGAACTGGATTCAGCTCCCACTACTGCACACAATTACAGATAAAACAGTCATTTAAAATCAGAAAGGCCAAAAAGGGAAGGAGGAGAGAAACTACAATGAATAAAAAACAAACACGGCAGATTTTATGCCAACTATATCAATAATCACTTAAACTTGAACAAAAGAGGAGGGAGGGTAAGAAGGAGCCCGACCAAGGCTTCCTGACCATCTCAACATCTCTGGACAGCACACCACCATCCATGTGAGGGGCCTTCTTGAGAGTCCCACTCTAAGGCCCAGCCTCGATGGCCCAGCCCCAGTACCCTAAGCCACTTCACTAGGTGGTTCCCATGCGAGTCTAACCACTCACTCCTGCTACAAGAGCAGCTCCTCTCCTCTCCACCAGGCCTAGGCTGAAGTCAGGAGAGGCCTGTTCTCCTCCTCTTCCTCCTCCTCCTCTTCTTCTTCTTCCTCCTCCTCCCTCTGCCCCTGCCAGGTTGTTTGCCCTGGAAGAATGGAGAAGTGCATAGCCACTGCCAATGTCTCTGCAGAGCCTGGCAAGGCAGTTTCACTGAAGGTCGATCAATACATTCATTTTCAGTCACTTCTCTTCTTCCACTTCTGCAAAGCTCTGTACCTCACTCACATCTGCCATGACCCTGGATGGGGGAATCGCACATTATGATGTGTGTGGGGGAGGATGGAGCTTATTAAATCAAAGCCTTTCTTTCCCATCCACCATTCACGAAAACTTCAAAGGGCCATGCTCAGAGCTGGAAAAAGAAATTGCAGAAAGCTGGCAGTAATGGGCTTTGAGGAACTGGGCCAGGCAAGAATCAGGACACACACTGCAAGCACAGGAGGGGGTGGACACTGGAGCAGAGGCCTGGGGGGTCTGGCTTCCCACCTCCACTGATACAAACACCTATGATCTGGATGGCCCGCCCCAACTCTCAAGTCCAACAAGGGCCTGACCATCCGTCCTGCCTGACTGCCATTGCTGGACCCACTCTCACCAGCAGAGCACACTCTCTGGTCAGGGAAGCAAGGCCCAGTCAATGCACAGCCACAGATAAACAAAGAGGCCCTGGAGTGGGGTGAGACTCACACCTACTGCATTAGTGAACCACAGCCTCTCTCAGAACCTCAGTCTCCTCACCTGTGAATTGGAGCTACCTGCCTGGCCACGCCCCAGTGATTCCATGGTTACCACTGGCCTGGAGCTTTCAGTTCAGCCTCTCCTCTGCTGGGTGTGCAGTCACTGGGGAGGAAGATGTCTACCTCTAGGGAGGAACCTGGATGACCCGCCCACAGGTTTGCCCCAAGGGGCTGGAATTGGAACTACAGCCCAGGTCAGCTACCTCCAAAACCCATGTTTGCTTACTGGCATTTTTAAAAATCCCATTTATTTTCATTGAATTGACAATAATAATTGGATATATTTATAAGGGACATACATGTGTGCATATGTCACGCAATGCACGAATCCTTGCTTTCAAATCATTAGAGCTGATTTTAAGGCATGTGTTTTGTTTCATGTGCTGACATTCCCAAGAGGCCGAGAGGCATCTGAGGGCAGGCCTGTGGTCTTACATCCCCCTTGTTTCCCTGACTATGTGAGCTTCTCAAACTGTAGTAAGGATATGAGTCACCTAGGGTCCTTTTAAAATGCAGGTTATGAGTCAGCAAGTCCCAGGTCAGGCCGCAAGCCTGCAATTCCAACAAGGTCTCAGTAAATGCCAAGGCTGCTGGACCCTGGCCATATTGACATCAGCAAGGCCCAGGGGTCCTCATCCCATACATGGCACAGAAGTACCTCTCCCCACCCTGTATGGAGAGCAGGGTGGCAAAGGAAGCGCAGGAAAAGAAAAGCATTATCTTGCATCATACAGGAAATAGGAACATAGCAAAGCTCTGCAGGGTTCACCATAAATCCACCCATGTGACCTGTCTCAGGAGAAATACCTCCCCATACGGAGAGGGAGTAGAGGGCCAAAGGGTGCCCCTCAGCACCACAACCATGCACATCGCCCCAGCACTGGCAAAGCACTGCCAGATTTTGACCTTGCCAGCTGCCCACATGAGCTGGCAAGGTGAGAAGATCTGGGTCTGCTGTAGCCCCTTTAAAGGTGGGAGAGTTGAGGCCCAGAAAAACGTAGCCAGGGTACAAGGCTGTGGCTTGGCTGCTCAGCCCAATCTCATCTGTCCTGGCATAACTTCTTTGCAGGAAGCCCTCTCCTGCAGCCTAGTGGTCTCATGGGGCCGCACCCAGGACCTGAGCAGAGCCTGCCGGCTGCCCCTCTAGCCCATCTCCACCACTCTAAGCCCCATGGACCTCAAGGGATTATTTCTGCTGCGTGATGCTAGCTAGCAACACCTCCTGATTTAGCTTTCCTGCACTTGTGACTGAGGCAGCTGTGTCACGAATGAGCACACCTAGGCTCCGGGACTGGAGAAAAAGCCAGTAAGGCCTAATGGAATCCAGACAGCAGGCCAGGGCATGCCCGGGTCCACTGAAGTCTCCAGCTCAAAAATCTTAGCCTTCTTAACTTCGCTGCACTGATTTCTCATCTTCTCTGCAAAATCTTGCATTCTGTCTCCCTCTTGGCCCAGAAGCTCCTTAAGGACAGGGGCTATTGTTCCCCACAGCCTGAAATCCCTGAGAACAGTCAGAAGGAGTACTTGCTTTGCCGTCTAGCAGACACACATTCAAATCCCAGTTTTGCTACTCACTAGGTAACAATTTTCAAGTTATATTACATCCTGGTTCTCTATTGCTTTATTTGCAAAGGGATGTTGGTTCAAGTCTTGCAGGGCTAAATAAAATTAAATATGCCACCTAATAAGTCAGCTAATACTGTACTTGACTTGGAGGAGATACTCAACATGTCAGCACTGCTCCCCACAAGGCTGCAAGTGTTCCTTCCCGAAGGCCCTGTTATGCTTTGGATCTTGTCCCCGAAGTGCCATGTGCTAAATAAACGCTTGCTGCCCAGGTGCTGGTGGTGTCGGAGGTGGCAGAAACATTAGAAAGTGGGGACTACCTGGAGGAAATAGGTCCCTGAGAGTGTCCTAGAAAGATGTGTTGGGACCCTGACCCCTCCCCACCACCACCACCTCACTGTTTCCTGGCTGCCACGACTCCATTGCCAACTACCTGCCACGATGCTCAGCCTCTGCTCTGGCCCTCAGCAACAGAGCCAAACCGCCATGGACTGAAACCTCAGAAGCCTTGAGCCAAAATAAATCTTCACTCCTCTCACTTCCATATGACAGCCATGGAGACTGAGGCTCCCAGGAAATGATCAAACCAGTGGTTCCCTTGGAGGCAGCAGCCATGAGAAGTCAGGCAGGGATGGTGAGTCCCACTTGATGAGGACGTGATAACTCGGGCTCAGCGTTCAGGGCACCTGGTTTCCAGTCCCAAGTCTCCCTCTGTGCTGAGGAGATTGAAGAGAGGCTCCAGGGCTCATTTGCTCCCTAAAGGTTTATTTAGTGTTCAAAGTTCTACCGTAGGTATGTAAGATACCAGGATCTGTAACAATACCTAACATTTACCCAGCATGTATTATGTATAAATGCTACGCTCAGCGCTTTACAGGATTACCTCACTTGGCACCCTTAACACCTTCACCGAGGACACTGCATTATTATCCCTACTTCACCACCAAGTCTAAAGGGACTAAATGATCTCCCCAAAGTGTTTCAGGCAGGAGGCTGAAACCAGGGCATACTTAACCCAAGATGGCGCCCTCAACCCCCAGGAAACTCAAGCCTTTGTTTCCAAGGCTTGATTTCTAAGAATCCAGGAATCTGCCCCAGCTCTCTCCCCAGCTTGGGGATGGCCCCTGTCATCGATCCCTTAACTGTGGACTCTCAGAGCCCTGCCACATTGTGACAGTAAGGCTGGGGTCCAGGGAAAGTCCCCTTGCTGCCTGTGTGGACTTAGACTTCCACTGTGGGACAGACGAAGGCTCCTACTCCATGTCTGAGCAGAGGCCCTGGAGCTGCCTGGGTCCTGAACAGATTCAAGTGCAGTGACAGCCTGCGCAGGTGACCACAGTGGGTGCTCCCAGACTGTCTCCTGCCTTCCTTATCCATGCAGAGAGTTGGTGGTGGCCCAGGCCCGCCCTCGGCAGGCCTCACTGTCGTGGGTCAGGACAGAGCGCAGCCTCCTCTCCCAAACCCCAGAGCTGCCCACGGCCCCAGCAGGAGGTAGACAGCGTGGCTCAGCACCAGACAGGGAGGAGGCTCCTGGCCAAGTACCTGGTTCCACCCGCTGTCCGACTCTCCTCCCTTCCCCGCGGCAGCCAGCCCCCCTTCTCTGGTTCTCTGCGTTGACATGGCCTTGATCCCACAGCCAGCCAAAGCTCCTTCTGCCCCTCAGAGCCAGCCCATGCGGCCTGCCCTCGAGCACCACCTGAGCTGCTGGCCAGGATCAGGTCCAGGGCAGGCAGAGTCACACACACACCAGGGCCAGCCCAGCACTGGACAATGAAGCCTCTCTCCCTTCCTGTCCCAGGAGCACTGCTGCATAGACAACTCCGGGGCACGAACTGGAAACGTGCCTGCTTTATAAGGCGGACACTGAGACCCGGAGAGGTAAGGCTTTGCCCAAGATCACCCAGCAGATAGTGTTAGGGGGAGTCACGTCTCTGACTCAGGTGTTCTCATTCATCCACTCAGTTATTTGTTCAACAGTTCTGGTTCCACTTCGCAGCTGTGCGACTCCTCGCAAATTGTTTCATCTCTTTGTTCCTCACATAGTAGAAATGGGGATATATCACATGCAGTATAAAATACTACTGGGGGTGCCCAAGGATATACCTCAGTAGCACAATACCTGCCTGGCAAGCGCAAGGTCCTGAGTTTGATTTCTGGTAACAACAACAACAACAACAACAACAACAACAAATACTACTAGAGCCTCTTCATAAAACTGTGCAAAGACATAATCGAGATGAGCCACTCGAGGCGTTCAGCCCAGGGCTTTCCAAATCCTGCCACTCGAGAGTCATTCCACACCATTCTGTGATTCACTGAACATCAAGGACGGAGGACACTGAGCCACTGGCACCACTGCTTCTAATCCTGGGGGCAGAGAATTCACACAGGCACCGTGTGTGTGTGTGTGTGTGTGTGTGTGTGTGTGCGTGTGTGTGTGTGTGTGTGTGTGTGTGTAAGGGGGGAATCTTAATGCCAGAGCCTTTTGATTATTCTCCTCAATCCCAAGGCCCATGTAGGTTGAGAAGTGACTGGCGAGGGAACAGTGAGCCTGGGGCACAGGGAGAGGTGGGCTGAGCATCTGGCTGGATGGTGACCTTGCGCGCCTCTGCCTGACCTGGCCCAGGCCTGTTCAGGCCTCCTGCAGTGTGGCTGTTGATGCTTGCCAGTCCCCCCAGGGCCACGAGTCTGTGCCCTTGAGGACGGACTGTGTTGTCAGAAAACGTTCATTGACTGAACTGTAAACTGTGGCCGTGTGTTGTGGGCACAAACAGAGCAGCCTAGAGGGATGCCTGTTGGACCCTGGAGGAGGGACTAGAGCGTGGGACAGGCTCAACAGTAAGCAGACCAGGTTGAAGAACATGTCTAGAAGCCAAGAATTAATATTTTTTTTTCCTTTCTGGTACTAGGGATTAAACCCAGGACCTTTCCACAGAGCCACATCCCCAGTCCTTTTTTATTTTTATTTTAAGATAGGGTCTTGCTAAGTCACTAAGTTGCCCAGGCTGGGCTGGAATTTATGATCCTCCTGCCTCAGCCTCCCAATGTGTACTGAACTTGACTAGAATATTATCTTTTGACTTTTAAAATAAATGGCAATAACCAACCACATACACACGCGCACGCACACACACATCCTGGGAATCAAAGACAGCTGTGACAGTGGGGCTGCACGGCTTCACACACTACTTCCAGGCTGTCGCCAGCCCGCACGGCTGACACAGCCACTGTGTGTTGTCTGAATGGCTGTCATCAGCGGACTCATCACAACCTGATGGGCGGGGGTGGGGGCCCCATGGGTAACAGAAGACAAGATCACAGCAGGAGTGTCTGCCGCACACCAGCGTGCCCAGACACAGTGCCCAGCCCAGATACAGCTGACAGGGCCAAGAGCCCCAGAGCAGCCCCGGCCTCAGCTCCTTGGAGGCCAGCTCCCCACCAGACAGCCCAGGACAGGGCCCTAGCGAGGACACGGAAAGCAAAGGATGAGCACCCTTCCACCCACACAGGGACAGGCAGCAGGAGGAGGGTGCGGGGTGGGGGGGCTGCACCGGGACCCCAGGGGTGGATTCCCGGCCTCTAACTTGCCAGGGGCCTGGGAGAGTCCCTTCACCTCTCCATGCTACCTAATCTTGAGAGATACCCAGAAACATTCTCCTTAACCCTTTGTCCTCCACCACCTGCCTCGCCTGTGGAACTGAACATGAAATACCCGCCTTCCTGCCTCCCTCTCTGGCTGTTGGTTCCTCTCCACCGAGCTCTCCATCCTCCGAGTGAGCTTTCTCCTTCCTGCACTCCGCAGATATGTGCCAGGTCACCCACTCGGGGCCAGCCAGGCACATGCAAGGTGCCAGACACCATGAGCAAAGCAGGGGACTGGGACAGATCCACGTTGCCTTCCCTCCAAGGCATGTGATTCATTCTGAGCTGAACCTACAGCCAGGGAAACACAGCGGTCACATGACATTAGAGATGACTGATAAATAAGCACTGCATTATTAATGATAGCAATAACGCCCCACCACCACTTACTGAGTGCTCTCAGCCAGCCCCTTAACATACATTATCTCTAAGCCGCACGGCGGCCCTAGGAAGGAAATAATAAGAAGCCTGTTTTACAGAAGACCAAATGGAAGCACAGAAAGGTTAAGTAACTCATTCAAGACAACTCAGCTCTAAGTGAAGCTGAAGTAGGATTTTTACATAAGTCTGTCTTCCTGGAGAGACTGCTGTCACCCCCTGTCACTAATGCATCTCTGGAAAGCAGGAGGAGGGCGACGCTTCTCTGAAAGGCAGATCATTGAAAGCATATGGGTAGAGGATCTTCCCTAATACACCTTCCCAGCTCCTGTCCCCAGGAGAATCGCTGGTGAATTTCAGTTTCTGCCTGCAGACAGGAACCAGGCGGGTGTGCATCAGAGCCCTTGGTTCAGTGAGGACAGAAAAAAGGGCTGATAAGCAGCTTTCCTGTGCCCCATCCCTGCCGCTCCCCAGGGGTGGGAAGCTGAAAATTGGAAACCAGTGACCTCTGAGAGCAGGTGGCACCCACACCCGTGCCACCAACTGCAAAGCATTTCTGCTCCATGAGGCAAAGCCCTTCCTTGTGGAAGGGCTGCTATGAGTAGGGACAGTGTCCCCAGGCCAGCCTTGAGGTCCCCTAGCCTGTCTGCTCTGCCATCCAGGCTGGGCCAGAGCTGGCATTTAAACTGCTTGCTAAAAGACTATCTATTCTCTCTGCTGCATTAGCTGAAATGGAACCATTTAGTATCCTGCGACAGAAGTAAGGGGACCCTGATTGTTGGGGGGGGCACATGCACTGTGCACAAGGCTAGCGCAGTCCTCGATGCAGACCAGCAGAGGAAGCAGGGCTCTGGGGGACACTTCCCTGGCCAGGACCCTCCCTCGGGTTGCTGAGGGTAAGCAGAGCTTGAGGTAGAGCACAGGGTCCTATCCCAGAAGCTATCCCAGAAGCCACTTGTCCCCTTCTGAACAGAGCCCACCACAGGACACAGCCCCCAGCTGGGCTGTCTCCTGGAAGCTGGCAGGAGACATCCCCTGTCCTTGCTGCTGCTGTGCTAGGCTCCTGAGAAGTGAGATGGGAGGAGGAGCTGGAGCAGCCCAGGTGCCCAGGTGGCCTGTGACAAAGCCACATCTCCCCTGTATTGCTTTTTCTTTCCCCACCTCCAGAAGTCCACCCAGGAACTTAGCTATAAACCACAGTCACCTTCAAATCCTCTCCCACTGCGTACATTCAGCGCCCTCCCAGTTGGTACTCACTGTAGCCTGCCCAAAGTCTTCCCAACTCTCCATCTCCAGGCCTCTCACTCCCTCCCTTTGGCCCCCAGCCTGCCCCCCTTGCCAGCTCTGTGTCCTCTCTGACCTCCCTCTCCCTTCCCCACAGCAGGAATCCTGACCTTCTTATGTTAATACATTGAATTACACTGATTGATTTTTTTCAAATGTTAAACCACCCTTGCATACATTGAATAAACCATTTTGGTGGAGATATATTATCCTTTCTATTTCATTAGATTAGATTTGCTAATATTTTGTTAATGATTTTTGTCCTTTTTAAAATGTAATTTGAATTATGTCATTCCTTGCTTAAATCACTCGGAGGCTCACAGTGTACTAGGAATAAAATCCAAACTGTTGACAATGAACCACAAGTTCTACCAGGCCCTAAGTTCCCAGGCCCTTGTGCCTCTGTCCGGATACTATGGGATTTTGGAGATGCCAACCAGGGCCTGCCACAGAGAATACCAGACTTGCTTCCTTCTTCAAAGTCTCCTCAAATTGTCACTGTGGCCACTTGCCTCTTCATGTACCTGTTGGCTTTCTCCTACCTAGTCTATAAGTGCCGTGAGGGCAGGGCCATCTTCTGACCACGCTCAGGTACCTCCATGAATCTGGCACTTCTGAACCAATGTCTCTCCTCCTCCCTGCCTGTGCCCGTGTAACTGGGCATGGCTGCTGCTAAGCACACAAACATGTCCCCTTGCAAACTCATCACCATGGGTTTCTGCCCCCACTGCACTAGGCTTCGCAGGTGCAGTCATTCTTGCACTTCCTAGAGAATTATCTCACACTTGCTGCTCTCCAACACCACCCACTGCATCCTCACTCTCAGCAGATGACCCTGCTTCCCACTTCACTGAGAGAATGGAAACACTCAGAGGAGAATTTCAGCGTCTGCACAGAAGGCTGCCAGAATCCTGCACAATGTCAGTTCCTCCCCTGATGCCCTTGATCCAACCCTGTTTGTCTACACAAGGACATTGTACCTGAAATTCTCTCCTTTGTTCTATCCTTACTGTTCACTCTCTACTGGATCGCTTCGGTCCGCACGCACACACATCCTAACCTCCCTCTTATCTTCAAAAATAACACAAAGCCAAATGCCTTCTGCCCACTTCTCCTGGCTGCTACTGTCCCATTACTTTGCTCTCTGCAACAAATTCCTCGAAAGAGTAAAGTACACTCTTAATACCAACTGCCTTCGATTCCACTCCTCTTCTCAAATGAGTCTTCTCCAGTCAGGTTTTCTGACCCCATCATTTTGTTGACATTGTCCTTGTCAAGATCACTCATGGCTTAGCTATGCCCAGTGGTAATTCTAAGTCCTCATCTCTCACCACCTGTTGGCAGCATTTTGAAAGAGGCAATTTGGCCCTCTTTGAAATATTTTCTATCTTTGACTTCCAGGATGACATACATTGAGTTCTGGCTTTTCTTTCTACATCTGGGGTCTCTTTCAGTCTCAGTTGCTAGTGCATCCCCTTCTCTCCATTTTCTCAAAGCCTAGTCCTTGGTTCTTTTTTTCACATGTATTTTCTCTCTTGGGGATCTGATCTAGTATATTAGTCAGACTTTCCATCACTGGAACAAAATACCCAACACTTGAAACTTAAAGGAAAAGAAATTAATTTGATTTATGGTTTCAGAGTTCAGTCCGTGGTTGCCTTGCTCCAAGGCAGAAATGACATGAAGAAAGAACATTGCAGATGGAAAATGCTCTACCCATGGCATATAGGAAGCTGAGAAAGAGGCAGAGACAGAGAGAGAGAGAGGAGAGAAGAGAGACAGAGACACAGAGAGAGATCAAAGTCTCAACCCCATGACTCACCTTCTCTGGCCAGGTCCCACCTCCTAACCGTACTTTTACCTATGAACCCATCAATGGATTAATCTACTTATCTATACAGTGCCTACATGATCATCACCTTCCAAAAGCCTCGCCTCTGAACACATGAGACTTTTGGGAGACTTTTTATCTAAACCATAACTCCCTTCTTAATGGATTTCTACTCTGCATGCTAGCGGCTCTTACATTTATATGCTCAGCTCAAGCCTCTGTCCTGGACTCTTTTCTCACACACCCAACCGCCTGCTGAACACTGCAGTGACGGATCTTTTAGACTCTACACACCAAACATGTCTGCGTCTGAACTCTTTCTGCTTCCAAATCCTACACTGTCTTCAGCCTTTCCCATCTGGGATGACGCCACCTCTATCCTTCTAGCTTCTAAGGACTAAAAGTATGACCATGTTGGCTCATCTTTCCCACATCCAGCCCCTAAGTAAATTCCCATATCTACTCTGTAAGCAACCTCTTTGGCTCTTTCTTTAAAATATTTCCAGAATTTAGACAAATGATAGTACATTCATACAATGGAATTCTAACAGGAGTTGAGGGGGGGCACTGCTTCACCCAGAAACAGGGATGGATCTCAACCATAATTTCAAGGGTCAAAAGCCAGACATAAAAGGGTACATACTGCTCAACTGCATTTCTAAAAATTCATATCAGACAAAAGTCAGTCTACACAGGTAAAGGTCAGAATAGTGGTTACTTGGAGGATATTGAGAGACCCTGATGGGGTTCTAGAAATGGTTTAAATATTGATCTGGGTGGATGGTGACTACATAGGTAAGTACCTATGTCAAAAATTTATTGATCTATACACATATAAGGCATGTGCTTTACTGTATGAACAATTTACTCCAACAAAAAGGAAATAAAATGGTAAATTTTAAGTACATATCCAGAATGAACCACTTATAACCACCTTCTCTGCTATCATTCCAAGTCAAGCTACCTCCATCTCCTCTTATTAAATTGCTGCAAAAGCTCCTGACTAGTCTTCTGTTGGTACGTCTGCCCCAGAGCGTGTTCTCAGTACCACAGTGACCCTCTAAAACCTAGGTCAGATCATGTCCCTCCTCTTTTCTAAGTCTGCCAATGGCTCCTCCTTTCCCCCAAAATAAAAGGACCTGTCCTTCAGAGGCCTCTCAGCCATGCGGAGGCCAGCAGCTCACTATCTCCACCACTTTCCCCCTTTATCACTCCATCCTGGCTGCACAGGTCTCCTTGATGGCACCGACACTCCAAGTACATTCCTACCCAAGGACCTTTGCTTGAGTTATTTTCCCTGCCGTGGTGCGTTCTGCTGATAGCCGCATGGCATTTTCTCTCACCGCTAAGACTTGGCTCAAGTGCATCTTCTCTGGGAAGCCTCCCTGACTATCCTATTTTAAGTTGCAATCCTTTTTCCCCAGCCCTAACAGGCAGGCATTCCTAATCCAACTTACTCTGCTCTTTTTACTTGTTTCAATTGAATATTTTACCTTCTAACACTTTACATAATTTAAGCTTTGTGTTTGTTAACTGGCGCCTGTCTGCCAGTCCATTAGAAGGCAGGCTCCATGAAAATCCGTTTTCTTAATGAATGTATCCAAAGTATCCACAACAGTGCCTGCAGGGTACGTATGAGGCACTTGATAAGTTTTTGTTGAATGAATGAACAGATTTATCTACATTAGGGTCTTCTGTGTGACAAGCCAGGGTGACCAGTTGCCTTCCTTTCCCAAAAGGCAGAGGAGTTCTGGAAAAAGGTAGCAGGAAGGTAGTTCCAAAGGGCTTCTTCCCCATGACTCCAGCTGCAGAGAGTGAGCAGGCATAGGGTCCATCTTCCCAGCCCAGGCACGGCAGCTCACCAGTCTTCTGCCATTCCTGCTCCCATCGTGGGCAGGTGGGAAACTTCTTGGCCAACTTGGTCTACAGAAGTCAGTAATCTCGATGGTGGCTAAGAACTCCCAGACAGAGGTAGAGCCTTGTCCAGGCTGCCCATTTCTGTATTTCCAGGCCCAGTAAAGTGCCTGATACATAGCTCAAAGCATGTTTATGAAATAGATAAAAGGATGTTACTGGGCCCAACTCCACATCTCTTGGAAGTCCTGCTAAGGACAAACTTCCAGGATAAGGAACAAAATAAGTAGCCTCTAGGCTTCAAGGAAGGCCCCTGCCCTCGGCCTCCAAATGCTTTTCCACTTCCAAGCTAGGACAAAAATGCCAACGCCCACTCACCTGCTTCCCCTTCCTCCCCCTGTTGGTCTTTTCTTTGTTCTATAGCAACTGATAGCCTCCACCGAACTGAGTTCAGAGGCTGAGGTTGAGGGGCCGATTCATTCCCCTCCAGGAGCTGTCCGTGTCAGCCTCCTTCTTCCCTGTGCTGTGCCCACCTGCCATATGGGCACAACTGAGAAATGCCAGACTCCAAGACTGCTCCCCTCAACACAAGGCTAAGAGAGAGGATGTGTAGGTCTTCGGGATAGAGAGTAAACAACAGGACTACACCGGAGCCCGTACAACCCTGCCCTCCCCTCCCCAGAATGGTAAACGGGTGTGGAATGCCAATCGCCCTCCTGGGGACTTGCAGTTTGGGTGAAATGGGCAAGTGGGGAGGGGAAGGATTGAGTAAAAGGAGTTAGGAAATGTTTAAGTCAGGAGAAAATCCTTTCAGATAGAGGTTGTGCCGTTAGAGCTATTACACAGAGAGAGGAGGCCCAACCCATGAGTCTACGCTTGGCTCCGACCCTAGGAACAATGTGAACTGTCAAAGTGTTTCTGTAGAAACGAGAAGTCAGTAACAATCTTCATGGCCACCAATTTGAAAGTGAATTATTAAAATACAATATCTAAATACTCATTTATTCCAAAAATGCTTACACCACGTCTTCTCAGTGCCAGGTGTGGGACACAGGTGCACATGAATGGGGACCAGGCCTGGCTCTTTGGGTTTTTCCAAGCCCATTAAATAGAAAACTCCCTAGTCCACAAGGGATACAGCAGGAAGACTAATCCAGTCTGAGCTGGTTGGGGGAAATGACCTGGTTGGGGGAGAAGATGAAGAAAGGATTCCCTAAGGAATAGCTGTAGCGGAGACCTACAAGATGAGTAATAATGCAGTCCAATATTAAGTCATCATAGAAATTCTTTTTTTTTTTTTTTTTTGGTACCGGGGATCGAACTCATGACTTTGCACTTGCAAAGCGGGTGCTCATGCCACTGAGCTAAATCCCCAGCCCCCATCATAGAAATTCTTAAAAATAATTTTAGTTGAGTTGGGTATGGTAGCACATGCCTGTAATTCTAACACTTGAGAGGCTGAGGCAAGAGGATTGTCAGGAGTTAAAGGTCAACCTGGGCTACATAATGAGACTCTGTCTCCAAAAAAAGGTAATAATAATAATAATTTTAACTGACATGGAGAAATGTTTATACTAGAAAGCTGGGTGAATAAAATGGGATATAAAACCATATATAGATAGATGCTTTCCATATGTAAAAATAACATCACCATATGTGTGTGTGTGTGTGTCTGGAAAATTTTCTGGAACATCAAAATGTTAACAGTAGTTCTCTGTAGGTGGTACAAGCACAGATGATTTTACCATCTTTTTTTCTTTCCCACATTTCTCACAAAGTGAACTGATTTTATGTTCCAAAACAAAACTGAAATGTCGAGGTCCCTAAGGCTGGCTCCACCCCAGGCCCCCTGGGTAGAAGAGCTCCTCCAGCAGACATTTTGGCCATTCCCCAACTTCCAAGCAACCAAGGCATGGACAGGTTGCTTCTCAGGCACTCAGAGCCTTCCTGGCACCCGTTCCAACTCCAGAGGGTCAGCCTTCACCCCTAAAGTCAACCCAAGGCCTCTGCAGTGACAGCCGGGAACTCCTTGGCATAAGTCACCTGGAAGCAATCCCACTGCAAACAAAGCAACCACTTTTTCCATCACAAAGCAGTGCTCTGTGCCTGCCACTGCTGACTGACAGGTTGAAGCTACAGTTTTCTTTTCTGCTCCTTCCCACTATTCTGGTTTCTATTCCTACCTGAGCCTTCCACTTCAGTGGCACAGGATCCAGTCTGGATTGGGAGGAGGAAAGAGCTCCCAGCCAAGTGACCTTGAGCAAGATCCTAGTGTCCCTGACCTCAACCCACAAGTGTGAGGGGCTGGGATCCAGACCTCCTGCTGCTCCGAGGCCTATGACTAATGTATCCTTGGACAGGGGATGGAGACAGCCTCCCTCTCCTAGATGCAGACAGACACCTGACAGCAGCTGTTCTGGGAGCGAGAGACCTCAGACACCTGCAGGGTTAGAGCAGTACATAAGATACTCTAGCCGTTGAGAAAAGCCCAGGCTGCCAGGATCAAGAGGATTAACTTGGTACCTAAAAGTAAATATGTCCCAATCTACCAAATTTCCATCCCTGCCCAAGCTGGGCCCAGCATGCAGGCCTCCATAACTCCCTGCAGGAATCTTCTGGCATGGCAGCCCAATAGGGCAGGCTTCCAGCTGTGGACAAAAGCAGGGCCACCAGCTGCCCACTGGAGTAAAGGTGGCATGGAGGAGGTGCCTTGTGTGCCTGAGCCATGCACAGAGGCCATTGGCAAAGTCAGAGGAGAAAAATCACCCCACTGACAGCTTTGGGGAAACTCTGGCATGAATCTCACAGCTGCTTGGGCTGATGCAAGACATGTTTGGCTTCCAGATGAGAGGTATGTGGTAGACAGGCCTGGATTCAAACCTGCTTCTGTTCCTGACTTGCTGTTTATCTGGGCAAATTACTGAACCTTCAGCTTAAAACCTCAGTTTACCTAATAATCATCTACAGAATGGGGATCCCAATAACCTCTACACTGAGTGGCTATGAACATACCTGAGATAAAGTATGTAAAAACCAGCGTTGTGTTTAGCACATAATCACTAGGAGCCAAATATATATATATGTATAACACAAACCTTCCCAAGATGCCAAGACGGTTCTGGCAAGAATCAGGATAAGGCAGAACCGTGGAACGTTAGAGCCAAAAGGAACTCAGTGACCTTCAGTTAACACATGGCAGAAAGGAAAGGGCTCAAAGAGGTGACTGACTCATCCAAGGTTGCACAGCTACCTAGTACCACAGCAAGGCTCCAGTGTGGATCCGACTGGCTTCCAAAGACTCAACACCCCTTCATTTCACACAACTCATCTGGCCATGGCAGCCTGCTTCTCCTTGCTTCAGAAAAGGCTTTGATCAGGGAACCTCTTGGAGGAGCCACCAGATTGCCATAAGAACCCAGCAAGAAAGCTCTGGTTGAGAAGAGAAGGTGATGAAATATGAAGATTTCCTAGAACTAGGAGTGAGGGGAATAGGGTATCAATTACCAAATGTGGGGAGGAGCCATGCAAATAGCATGCAAACAACATGCAAATGTTCCTAAGAATCAACAATCCGAACTTATTTTTTTTAACTTGTAACTGAATTACACTACATAATGTCAATTTCTTTTTGCTCTTGAATTTTTGCCAAGGAGAAGAAAATAAAATTTGTGGTTGACTGACCAACCCATGGCTCACTCAGTGAAGGCCTGGCTGACTCCTGTGTCCAGGGGCCCAGACATGCCTCACTAACACTTATTGGTGTCACCTTTGTACCACATGACAGATGCCCACATCCATCTCTGAATGTCATGTCAGGACAGGGAAAGAAGAATCTCACAGACTTGGTAGCTGCTGATGCCAGCTGAGCAGAGAACAGTAAGACAGGTACACTGATCCTCCTACAGGATATAGGGGCAGGGACAGGCAAGGACCTAGGCAGGACCACACCTCTCCAGGAGCCCTGCTTGAGGAGCTAGGCTCCTCTCGGCTCAGAAGGAAGGCTCTTCTCCAGTGGGCAAGACACTTCCAGGCTCTGCCAGCGAGTGATGCTGAAAGAGCCACACAGAGCCAGTGGGGAGAGCAGAGGTCAGGACCCAGAGATCAGGTGGGGGACAGCAACAAGGCTAGAGATTAGAGACTTGACGGGGCTACTTGAGGTGCACTTGTTCATGCTTTGGAAGCTCAACCAATTCAACCACCATTTACCAAGTGACTGCCAGGGACATTGTGGACAACCCACAGAAGCAGACGAGATGTGTCTGCTGCCTGGGTCACTGCCCTTGAGGCATTAACAATTCACCAGGGCAGGAGACATAGGTACTGACATAACAGAACTTTAAAGTTCGCTGGAAATGTGTCACATCTGCATGTGTGTGTCTGCGTGAGTGTGCGCGTGTGTATGTGTTGCCATGTAAGAGCATGATTTTTCCAGATGTAGCGGGGAATAAGACAGGGCTCACCTATCCAGTCCTACTTTAAGTCATATATTAATAATGATGATAAGACAACTACCATAAACTCACCACTTATGGCTTGCATATAATATATCAAGCCCAATACTAAGTACTTTATATATATGAGCTCATTATATTCTTCCAATAATCCCAGAGAGTAGGCATTATTATTAATGTCCTCTTTGATAGATGAGGAAATTAAAGTTTAAAGTGGTTAAATAGGTGACCTTGCCAAGGTTACATGGCTAAAAATTCATAGCAAGGAGTTGATCCCAGGCCTGCAAATGACTTTACCCATGCCCCTGCCTCCACCCTCAGAAGATAGCTCCCCAAGATCCCCAGCTCCAAAATAACCACCTGTAGGTCCTAGAGACACAGACCCCACCTGCACCCCCACAGGGCAAGGAGGGCACATTCTTCAGTCTGTGACCTCTGTCACATCATAACAGGACCTAGTCTAGCCTTCGCACTAGACTCACTCAGCAGAGTTTCTTCAGCAGGCTTCTTACATTTGCACGTCCGCCTGCCTTTCCTAATGGAGCCACTCTTGGCTATAATGCTCAGGCTCCACGGCCCAGCCCCTCTAATGGGTTGACACTGGCTTCATCCATGCAGCTCAACAACCACCCGAGCCTAACAGCAGCATGAGGGTCCCTTGGCAGCTGAGCTCACAGGACTTCTGGGCTGTGTTCCCTTCTCCCCCAGGCAGTAGAATATGCTCCGCCTTTCCTGGCAAACTTTGTGGCTGCCAGGGAGTTGAACAGGTCAGAGAGCCTGGCACAGAGGCTGGGTACAGGGAATAGGGAAGGAGGGTGAATGGCTGAGTTATACCTATTCACTGCTGGCTTCAGAAGCACCTCCAAGAGAACCATGAGTTCTGCTAAGGCAGACCAGAGCCCCACGACCCAGGAACAGAATCTAGGAAGCTATACCAGGATGGCAGGTGCCAGAGGTAGCCAGGGCTCCCCAACAGAATGGACTTTACTGGTGACAAGAATGCAAAGAGGAGGCGAGCACTCTCACAGGAATATCCCAGCAGGGCCAGTTCCTGGCAGTGTGCCCAGGCACTCGCTGGCACTTGGTGGCACTGCTTGGTGATGAGATTATGGCCTGGCACAGAGTCCCAATGTAGACAGATACCCATCTCCAAGGCCACCCACCCCAGTGCTGCCTGGAAGCAGCAGAAGCCCTCTCCTATGACTAGCAGAGAGTCACACACTTTTGCAACCGGATGGGAATAGCAAGGAACCAGCACCAGCATTCCCTCCTCCTGCCTCTAAGTGGGAGCTGAACAGAGGTAATCAAACTGCCTAGCATGCAGGACAGCCCTAGAGGGTGGAGCCAGCTGGCACAGAGGCACCTGGAGAACAGGAGGCTAAGAGTGTCTTCAGGAAGCTGGCCTGGTTGAATCAGCAGCACCCCTGGCTCTGGGGTGTCCCCCTCCGTACATCTTCACCCACCCTAGCTCTCTGCTCACCATTCCCCAAGGAATGGTGGTGCTCAACTCATGCCCACCCAGTGGTCACTGCCACGCAGTCCCAATGGATGCTCCAAATCCTCCCCTCCTCCCAGCCCCGGCAGGCAGGCCCAGCAGGGTTCATGGCTCCAGCACATCTGATGCTGGAACCCCAAGCACTGCCAGGTTCACGTCTCCCCCAACCCCCTCTGATCCTCGAGCTGCAGCTCAGCCTGGCACCACAGCACAGAGCACAAGAGGGCAGAGCGAGCTGGGACAGAAGGGCCCAGAGAATACCTGGCTCACCTGGGGCCTGCTGCTCAATCTTTTAAGCTCTCTAGATGGCCCTCAAGCCACCTGCTTTTGCGTACTCACCGGAGAGGGATCTTGACACGGAGGTAGCGGTCCACGGCAATGGCCAGCAGGGCCAGGATGGAGCTCTGGGTGAGGATCAAGACAGGGCAGGCCACCATAAGGCAGGTGTGGAAGTAGGTCTGTGGCCCAATGTTGATGAGGATGGCCAGCGGAATGACCAAGGCACCCACCGCCACATCAGCCACCGCCAGCGACGCGATGAAGCAGAAGGTGGCATCCCGCAGCGCCTGGTTCACCTTCACAGCCCAAATCACCAGCACGTTCCCGGGTACTGAGACCAGGGCGATGAGCACCTCGATGCCAATATAGGCGGCCTGGAAGGCCGAGACGGAGTGCGGCATGGCGGCACAGGCTGGGCACATCAGCAGACAAGCACCACGGGGCACGAGGCAGGCACCTGTGGTCAGGAAGCCTGGGGTGGGGAGGCCTGCCTGGAGGAGGGGGGGAGTCCAGGCAGCCCTGGTGCGATGTGCCCCACTTGGTACCTCCAGTGCCTGCCAGATTGGCCAGGATACCTGAGCCCTTCCCCTGCCTAACCTCTGTCCCCTCCCTTGAGCAGCCCCAGAGGTTCCGGTCAGCAGCCTAAAATAGAAGTACTCACTCCACCAGTGGCTTTGTATCAGGTGCGAGGCAACTCCCAGCACACGCTCACCCCACAGGGGTCCCGCGCGCCCTGCTCTGCCCACCCTGCGTCCACAGAACAGGATGCGGTGAGCTCACCATCCTGCCTGCTGGCCGGCAGGGGGTCCCAGAGGCGGTGCCCAAAGTTCCCAGCACGCGGTGCCGCGCAGAGTTCCGGGGCCGCGCCGGGCAGGGCTGGGCTCCGGGCACCGCGCGGCAGCTCATCGTCCTCGGGCTCCCGCCGCAGCGCTCCCAGCCCGGCCTTTCAAGCAATCACATGGTGCGGCAGAGGCTCAGCCCCGGACGCTTTTAAAGAGGTAGCGCCCCAGCTCTGCACCTGGGACTGGAGTGGCAGGCGTGGGTCTGGGCGACTGAGCTCAGGCCAGGCCCGCGGCGGGCTCGCGCTCCCCAGCGCGCACACGCCTGCCCTGCGCCCACCCACCTGAGACGGCGCTGGTGCCGGGTTCCCACAGCCTCCTGGGTCGGCTCCAGCTCTGCGGGGAACCCTTGCCTGCCCCAAGGGGGCATTCCAGGCGCTCCCTGCAACCCTCTCCTGCGTCCTCCCTGGGGAGCCCCTGTGGCGAACCGAGGCACAGACTTACCCAAGGTCACACCTAAACTGGCACCGCTGCTGGCCGCCTGAGCCGCCCCGTGCCAGTGCCTCCGCACCTCGGAGCCTTCATCCTTCGCTCCCCTGGAGACGCCTGAAGAATGACGGCTCCTCCCGCCCCCGATAAGTCGGGGGATGGGGGTAGCAGGTAGCTGGGACCCGACTCCGGTGCCGGAGCTCTGTCGCCCCGGGCGCGGGAGAACAGTGACTACTAGGCTCCGCACACCGGGAGGGGAGGGGAGTGGGGGTGGGGGTGACGGCGGCACCCGCAGGGCCCCTCCCTCCTCGCCCTCCGTCTCCTCCACCCCCTCCTCTAGACAAAGGAAGTGATTCTGTGTGAAAAGGACTGGGAAAACGTGAGCTTTCTGAATGTTCCGATGTGTGAATTCAGCCTCCGGACTGGACGAGGTGCAGCCTCCCGGTATCCGCTCCCTCCCTGCCTACTGCGGCAGCCCGAGCCCTCCTCCGGTCTCCCGCGACCCTGCCACGCCTAACATCACAGCGTCTCACCTGCGGGGCTCCCGAATGCACACCCCACACACACCGCGCTCCGACTTCCCACAGCCGTCGCTGCAACCCTGGCGCCCTGCTCTAATCTTAAAACCAGCTCTCCTCATGAAACTGGCCCCTGGCGGTGTCAGGAACTCACACCCTTCCAACACTGTTAGTTCGCAGGCTCTATCCTGAGTCATTATACTTGTTCCTCATCCATCTTTTACAATCGCCTTTCAGTCCAGTAGCAATTTCCATTTTGCAGATAAGATGCTGAGGCTCATGGAAGTGACGCGCTAGCATCAGTGTCACCCCTTCTGGGGTCCTTTGCTTTCTTCTTCCTCCCTCCTTATAGCACAGCAGCTAAGTCACTAGTCTAATCCCCTCAGACAAAGAAGCAAAGACTTCAAAAGCTCACAGAACAGGTTCTAAGGACTGGTGCAAGAAACCCAGGCTGCTGAGTCCGGCACAGTGCTGGGCCCACAGCACCCCTCGGCCTGCCCTGTCCACCTCTGAAGCCTCTGGTAGGTGGGAATCAATGAGTACTAACTAATGCCCACCCAGGGCAGGCCCTGGCTCAGAAGGGTACCATGCAGAGATCCCAACCTGACCAGTTCTTGTGTTTGAATATTAGGAAAGGACTCTGTGTGTCACCTAGGGGACCCCAGGGCCCCCTTGTTGAATCCCAGGATGCTAAGAGAGGGGTTCTGTCCACAGGAGGGTGAGCAAGCTACTTCCGCTGGGAGTTGGAGCAGAATCACAGAGGAACTGGATGGCTGGAACCAGAACTGCTAGGAGGAGGGGGTAGAGACCATGGAATCTTTCAGGGAGAAAGAGGAGAAAGCCCAGAGTGGGAAAGATAACTTGCATTTCTGCCTTCAGGGGGAGCAAGGAATCTGTGCCTCCAAGACAAACCTGCAGGCCTTGCCCAGGGCAGTGGAGAGCCTGGCGAGGGTAAGCTCCCCGTGTGTCTTCCCCTCGCTCCCCTGCTGACTCCCTCGGTGTTCCCTACTCCATGCAAACGCAGGCCTTTGCATTGTCTAGTCCACTGCCTCCCATCTGTTCTTGGCTCAAGTCCTTTGTGGCTCAAGCCTTTCTCTCTTAATTTTCAGCTTCCTGTCATTCACCAAGCTTTCAGAAAACCCCACAAAGGCCCCAGGCAGACCCCCAACTTGTGACAAGGGGTGGACAATTAGGGTCTCCTTTTAGAACCCTCAATTTCCTCAGCTACAGAGGGTACCTGAGCCCCTACACCTGCCTTCCCTCCATACCCACCCACCCACAATTCTTCCCACTGGTTGTTGATGTGTAGCAGATGTATTTGCATAATGCCTGTAGGTAATTTGTTTGTTCCTTGGTTCTGGGCAAAATAAACCCAAACTCCCTTCCCTCCTTGATCCCAGCCTGACTATTCCCAGGCCAGGCCTTCTGGGGGATTAGACCAGCCTGTTGGAGGTCCGAGCTGACACAGCAGGCTCCCTCTGGGCAGGCTCCCTCCCAGAGGGCAGCTCCGGGGAAGCAGTGTCTCCCAGGAGGGTTTGGCAGAGCCCTGGACAACAGGGCCTTTTGGTGTGCTGGGAAGAGCCCTTCACTCTGAGTCAGAAGGGCTAGAAACTGGTTTCTAAGTCCCGTCATGCTATCCACTAGCTGTGTGGCCTCGGGTCAGTCCGTTTTCCTCAGTTTACCCATCAGTCAAGTTATGTCTGCCTTAAATCCACTCCAAGGTGGGAAAGCTGGCTGAGAGAGAGACCAAGAAGCTGAGTCTGTCCTCTCGCCAAAACTTCCAAGCCCTGACTGTCCCACAGAAGAGACATTTTGGTCTCAGGGGAGGTTTAATCTGGAGGGAGAAGGAGAGGGAGCCCAGAGTCCACCACTGCATGGGACAGGACAATGCAGGAGGGCAGAGGACAAACAGGTGAAACAAAAAGGCTGGCAATGACATGGAGCCACTGCTGTGGCCTTACTTGTCCAAGACCTGCTGACTGGGTGGCCTTCCATACTCCAGAGTCTGCTGACACCCTGCAGCCAGATGGCCTCCTTGCCTTGCCTGGCTGCAGCAGCTGAGCCTTGGTGTCCTCATCTGTACAATGGGTGTAAGAACACTGCCTCATAGGATACTAATGAGAACTTCATGAGCAGCCTATGTGTTTCCAGTACAAATTTTATCAGCAAAGCAAGCAGACAGCACCAAGCCCCAAGAGTGGGGCGAGAGAGAAAAAGAGCACAAAATTCAAAATTATGAAACCTGCTGTGTATGCAGCCAGTAGTGCTAAAGTTGGGGCCAAATCCTACAGACACCAGGTTTAGGTGCCTTAAAAGTGCCCAGGGAAGAGTTTGTACTACACATGTCACTGTGGGAGCAAGGAGATGCCACAGGAAGTGTGGAGGCCCCCAGGGCCTGGTCCCTCCCTTCACCCTTTTGGTCCTATTTCTTTCCTTCAGGTGCCCCTGTGCCATTTCTCTGCCGGCCTGTCACACCTTCACCCCCCCCCCATGGCTAGGGGTGAGTGGGGAGGAGCAGAAGCACTCCCTGGGGGCCCCTGCTGAGTAGCCCTGCACTTTCCCCCTTTTGAAGCTCTCTGAATTGCACTGGACTCCTCGGATCAAGAAGGACGGCCCAGGGGAGCTGAAGGCAGTCCTGTACCGCAACACACACACACAAACACACACACACGAATGCACGCACGCACACACACGAATGCACGCACGCACGCACACACGCCCGTCTAGCAGGCAGGGGATACTCTGATCTTTGTCTCATTGCACCGTTACTTGGTGCAGTGTGCGCACAGGAAAAGAACTGTAGGGTCAGAACATGGTGCAGTTGGAACAAAAAGATTTCTGGGTATCTGAGAAGCCTTGTGGCCCTCCCTATGGGCCCCCCCACGGCCCTGCCTGTGACCTCCCTGGAGTTCCCTCCCTCTCCTCTCCCACTGGGCACCTCCCTCAGACTTGTGGTCCAGATCTCTGGCCTCCCCGCTCCCTCTCTGCTCTCCCCGCTGCCTTCTCTTAGGTCAGGGAGGGGACACACTGAGCCTGTGACTGTGTGTGCATGCTGGGCAGAGGAGGCACAGGACAAGCAGGTCATCTAGTCCTGGTCCCCGCGACAGCACGAACTGTACCTAGTTCCTGAAGAAGTTTGTTGCTGTCATTTGTCCTTAACCTCAGCATCATCACCACCATCGCCAGTCATTCTACTCGGCAGGCATTCTTGAACTCCTTTCGAGTCCCAGAGATGGAGAGATAAGAGAGCTGTAGTCTCCCCAGGAGTCTCTAGAAAGAGGTCACTGTCACTGTCAGGGAAGGGACCCAGAGAATACAATGACCCCAAACTGCAGCTTGTCCTGTGAGGATCAGGACATGCCAGCGACTCCTATCCTAGACTTTCACACCTCTGCCAGGGTGTCCTTCCTCCAGCCAAACGCTCAGCAGGTGAACAGTAGCCCTGTCACCTGGGGGGTGGGTTACAGAGGACGCCAGGATGCTGCTGCCCCCACAGAGGAGCCTCAGGGCCAAAGAGGCCTGGGCTGAGGGTCAGGGCGTGGCCGCTCAGGAAGCCGCTGTGCCCCGGGTAGAGCACTCTGCTTTGATTTGTTTCACAAGTGGGTTCCTGGTGTAAGACTTTGTGGGAGCATGGATTGTGTCTGCTATGTAGCTTTAACAAAAACTTGACACTCTGAGCTTCAGCCACACTCCTCCAGCTAGAAGAACTGAGACTCACGAAGGGAATAAGATCGGCCCATCATGAGCGTGGGTGAGAGCAGGGGCTAGGGCGGTGACGGGTGAGCTGACCCTTGTCCTGACAGTATCTCAGGGAATCGCTCAAGCTAGGCCTTCACACTCAGAACTTGTTTAGGTAAAAGTATGTGGCTTCCATGTCGTCTATGTCTCACAGGGAAGGAGGCTGGCTGCAGACTCACCCCAGGACAAGGGGGAGTCAGAGTCGAGAGGGCACAAAAAGGCCCTTCCTGGGTGCCTGGCAGTTTGGCATTTATGAAGAAACTCCTGAAGCTGCATTTCAAGGAAAGCCTGCGTTACTAATCCCTAACTGTAAAGGAGGAGCTTCCTGAGCTGGGACGGCCTCAAGGGGGCCAGGTGACAGGGCTGAGACTGGAACCCAGGTCACCAGAAGCCTGCCGCATGTGTGACACTGGAACCATGGAGCCAGTTAGTCTGCAAAGGCTTCCAGGAGAAGAGGATCTCAGGCACTTTACACCTGGTACCAAAAGAAGCCTTACCAGGAAGACGGAAAATTTCTGGAAAATGTGGTATTTTTACCCAATGGAATACTATACTGTCAGAAAGAAAGATAAACTTGAGGCATTTGTAGGTAAATGAGTGCAACTTGAGAACACAATGTGAAATGAAAGAAGTCAGACTTACAAACTCAAATATCCCAGTTTCTCTTATATGAGAACCTAAAGCAAAGAGTAGAAGAGAGACAAATAGCATATAAGGAGAAGTTCAAATACTTCCCCAAATTACAAATTCCACTGTTTTACAAATATTTCAATATATTTACCAATTGGTTCCATTTTTACTACTGGTTTATCTCAGTTTGTTAAAAAGAAAGTTTTGTGTTATCTGTTTCTGTTTTGGTTTATGTCTTGTACTCTGAGTAACTACTTTGAAGATAACAATGGAAAGTATAATAACTATTGTTATTTGTTTGCGAAATTTTATTTATTTTTTCATTAAAAAGGTGGCACTTTTTAGAGAGCCCCAAAGAGCTAAAACGCAGGGGTCGGCATCCAGCCTGCCCTGGATCAGCTAGAGCTCGAGGCGCTGCACTCCAGGTGCCCTGACCAGGGCTGGAAGAGACCAACGTGTGGCCTGGGCCCAGGCAAGGGGTGGACGCTCTGTTTTGTGGACAAGGGCAGGTGGCATAGGGAGGACGCTGTGAGCAAACAGAAGCACCAAGCATCCCAAATGAGAGAGGTAGAGACCACTTGGCCTGTCCTGTGCAGGACCAGGGCCTGGCTGTGCCCACTGAGGGGCCACGTCCCTGGAGGGAGGCCCCCGTGGAGGGAAGGAGACAGCATCGGCAGTGAAGGCAGCTGACGCCAGAAGGCGCGACGCCAGAAGGCGCAGCCCCAGCCCCAGCTGCACCCTTCGTGCTGAGTGAACCCGAAAGACAACAGCTCACCACGTCTCCTGAGCCCCAGTTCGCCTACCCCCAAAGGACGAATTACCTGTTTCACTCATTGAAAAGTGACTTTTGAGGGATGAATCACTAGACAAACATCGTGAAGTAGTCTAATGGTATTCGGGAGCCTCCGAAGCTTTGGAGCAGAAGCCTGAAGGATCTGGAAGATGCTAATTTCGGAAGATCATCCTGTGACCATGGGCAGAGGAAGCCTGCCAGCAGCCGCAGCACTGTGCCACAGATGGTGAAAAGCTAACTAGGAAAAGCAAAGGAAGCAGAGGAAAGAACGAACAAGAGAGATGTGGCAAGTGTGCAGCAGCCAGTGCAGCCGGACGAGGCAGAGATGGGTCCTGAGGAAATCTGTTGGCCAATGAAGCAGAGGCTGGCCGGGGGAGAGGGGACAGGATTTGATGACCCTTGGACTGGGTGGGTGGCCTGTGTCTCTGGGAGGAGTTCAGCAGGCTTCTGGAAAAGGCCAGGGGGCATTGGGTGCTGGAGCTGGGTCCTCTCGGTGTAGGTGGCAGTGGTGGACACCAGGACAGAGGTGGTCCCTGGGAGCAGAGGTGGGGGTAGGGGTGCAGCAGAGCAGTCGGAAAGCAGCAGGGCTGATTGGATTTGGTGGCAGGGAAGGGAGTGGAGACCTCAAAGGTCTTTCAGGGGATGGCTGGGTGTCTGAATGCCACTCAAGGGTTAACGATGCTACAGGTGGTAAAGGTGGAAGTCTTGGGTGCAGACTAGTCTTTGAAGGGGCTGGCAGGGAAGAGAAGATGGATGAGTAGCTGCAGGGGAGGGGGTCAAAAAGAGGTTGGTTCTAGACAGGAGATCTGAGCATGCTCACAGCCCAGGTGGGGAAGCAGAGGAAAGAAAAGTTGAGAAGGGACCCCCTTCGCCAAGCACCTACGCAGCTCCTGACAGCTGGCTGGACACAGGGCTCTGTGTGTTCACAGACCTGGAAGTCTCTGGCTCTCTTCCATCCCTTGGTCCCCCTCCCAGTGCTGGGCCCTGAGGCTGTGTTCAAAATCCATCTCAGCTCAACGCACAGCCAGCCGTTTGCCAGCCACATCGCACACAATTAAAGACTGTCTTCTCCCGCACCAGCTCCTCATCCTCGTCTGGCAGGCACTGCCTGGCCTCCACCCTGACCCAGCCCACGAGGCGCCAGCCATGGATTTCTTGGCTTTCCTGGCACTGTCTGTAGCCAAGGAGGTGGCTCTGGGCAATCCACCTGCCACGCACGACCGCCTGAAGACCCCAGCTGGCTCCACCATGTGACGGGCACATCAGAGCTCCCACTGGTGCACACAGCCCACGCCTCCTGGCCAGCACACACACACACACACACACACACACACACACACACACACACACACAGTTTGTTCTTTTCCTCCCCGTACTGGGCAGAAGGTAAAACTGAGGCGGGGAGATTCTGTGACTTGTTGGACTTAGGCAGCCCGGCATGCAGACTCCTCAATGCCTCCTTCATCCCTTCCCACCCTCCAAGCAGCGCCTTACCCACCTTCTGTATATTCCAAGGGAGAGAGAGGCCCTTGAGCCTGGGAGCAAAATCAATCATGGTTGTGCATACCTGTAATTCCGGCCTTCTGAGAGGCTGAGGCAGGAGAGTTAAAAGTTTGAGCCCAGCTCAGGCGAGTTAGTGACTTAGAAAAACCTTGTCTCAAAAAAAAAAAAAAAAAAAAAAATTAAAAGGCCTTAGATGAAGGCCCTGAGTTCAAACTCTAGTACTACAAAACAAAGAGACAGACAGACAGACTCGGGAAAATAAGGGAGGAAGACAGTACAGAAGTTCACAGCAGCATTATTCATAGTAGCTTAAAAGGAGAAATGATCAAATGTGTTACCAATTATTGTCACCAGATTAAATTCAGGACACCCATTTAAAAAAATGTAACAGCTTTATTGAGATATAATTTACGTATCATAAAGTTCACCCATTTAAAATGTACAATTCAATGGTTCTGAATACTATATTTAAAGAATAGTGTGACCTTCACCATACTTTCATTTTAGAACACTTTTATCACTCCCTCTCCCAAAATACCTTGCACCCAGCAGCAGTCACCCAAGTACAGGCAACCACTAATCCACTTTCTGTCTCCAAGGATCTGCCTGTTCAGGACAGTCTGTACCACTGGAGTCATACATCATACTGTCCTTTGTGGCTGTTCCCTCTGGCCAGCATAATGTCCCCAAGTTAAGGGAGGAAAGGTTTATTTAGCTCATCATTTGTAGAGGTTTCAGTCCATAATAGGCTGGCTCCAAGGCAGGATGGCTTCACAGAGGAGAAACAGTTCATGGAGGGCAGAAAGTGGCAAAGCAACAAAGGGCAAGACAAGCTCCTTTCTGTCCCTTGTATTGTATCCAGGCTACCAGGATTAGGGCAGTGCCAAACCAATTAGTGGACGGATTTAGTAATCACCCAACCCAATCTTAGCACCCCTAATCCTAGCATTATACTATGAATCAATCACACACTTTAGATCCAGCCACCTCTGAAAAAGCCCCACCTATGACCACATGTGTCTTTGGGTAGGGAAGAGGAACACCTGACACAAGCCGTAACAGTACACATCAGTATTTCATTCCTTTTATAGCTGAATAATATTTCACACTATGGACATACCACATTTTGTTTTTCCATTCTTCATGGCTGGACGTCTTGCCCATTGCTACTTTCCAGCTATTGTGAGTAATGCTGCTTTGAAAAGTCACACATGTTTTTGTGTGAACATATATTTTGATGGGGTGGATAGAGCTAGAATGAAGGAATAATGCGGGTTTGGTCTTTCTTCTTACTTATTTCCTACACCGTCACATGGCCTACATGGAAGCTACTATGTTCCCCTTCAGCAGATTAAAACCACAGAGACTCAGAATGAGGCGTGAGACCATTAAGGGCTAAGAATCAGGTCTCCCAATTCCTGGTCCAGAATTCTTCCATTGCATCACACACCAGCCTTGGGGTATTTGCAGTTCCCCTGTGGGGCCAAAGCATAAGGGACTGAGACCCGTACTATCAGTGTGAACAATCACCTCGAGCCTCTGCAGCCCCAGGGAGGTGCTTTGTGTCCCAGGTGTGATGGCCGAGACTGACACCAGGGGCTTCTTGGAAAAAATGAGTTTCTACCCAGCTAGGTAGAAAGTGAACTGGAGCCAAGTGAGCCCTCTCTTCAGCCAGTGCCCTGGGTCCTGTGAGCCTACAGAGCCTATGGCACAGTTTCCTCAGTGATTCCTCCTAGTTCAGGTCATCTGGTAGGGACAGAGGCCAGGGATGGAAACACCACACATTCACCCATCTCACAGAGGAGTCCTAACCTCCACATAGCTGCTGTAGCATGTTGTTTTGGTTTGTGTTTAGGTGGCCCCCCAGGCCTCATGCAGTCATGGAGGTAACTGAATTTAGCATTTGTGATCGGATCCTTGTCTAACACTGGGAATGGTGGTGTGAGTGTTGCACCAGGGGCAGAGCCAGTATACAGGGTAAGGGCGGGAAGGAGGTGTGCTTTCTCCCTTTTGCCCTTTTGCTCATGTTGCTTGTAGCTGCCATGAACTGTTGCCCTTCAGCCATGCCGCCCTGTCTTGGAGCCAGCTGAGTATGGACTGAAACCTCCAAAAAAACTGTAAGCTAAATGAATCTTCCTTTCCTTAAATTTGGGCATCAGGTGTTTTGTCTCAGCAAGGAAAGAAAAGTAACCAAGACACATGTTCCCAGGCTCACCTCTTCTAGCCCTTATTCCCTGATCTTCAACAAGTCCCTTCAGATCTACCCTGTATCCTGAAGCCAGTCCGGTCACCAGAGAGCACTGAGCTGAGAAAGGAATTTACACCAAGCTCATTTCCTGTGTCAGGACAAAGAGGTGACCCACAGCCCGCCAGCTTTTTGCTCTCAGTGTGTCCTAAACTGCAGGCCAGGAGAACAAACAGTTGCTTGCCAGAAAGCCAGTCATTCAAACTGGCTAGAGGACAACGACACAGAGAACCCTTTAGTTTGCTACACAGACGCCTACTAACTATTGCATGTCTAGATAGACTAGAAGAGCACAAGAAGGCAATCCCACAGCTCTTCACAAAGGTGACTGCAAAGACGATGAACTTACATTTTTTTCAAAGACACATGAAGATTAACCCTCCCCCCCCCAATACTCCTCTCACTTTGAGTACACTTTCCCCATCCTTTTGGCCACTTGCAGAAGCAGCTCTGGAAGCCTTTCGTTGTGTATTTAATTGCACTGTTGGGGCTGCCTCGAGTCCTGAATCCACGTTTGGCTTTCACGGCCGTGCTGACTCTGGGGAAGAGCCGGAAGTCACGCAGTGGCAAGTATGGTGAATAAGGTGGACCTTACGTTGTTAGAGCCTGTCTTTCCATTGGATGACACTTGGAAGCTGCATTCACTGTATTTTTTTTTTAAATCCCTTCTCCTAAAGACACTCACGGAAGTGGACTTCCAGAACTGTTTCCAAGCGTGGGGAAGTATTTTGAGAGAGATTAGTGGTAATGCGTCTTTTACTGTAATAATTTAATTATTATTTAAAGAGACACCTTTAAAAAAAAATAGTCCCTGTACTGTGCCGATGAAGCGAGGGCAGAATTTTCCCATTCCGCAGAGGAGGCCACCGAGGCCCAGGGAGACAGGGCAGTGGATTTGAGGAGCCAAAGCCAGAGGCTGCCGCGCTCTCCGGCCGCCGACTGGGACTCGGGGTCCCCCTGCTGGCAGGATGCGAGCTGGGCGTGCGGCTCGGAGCCACTAGGCCGACCCAGCTCGCCGCAGCTCGGCCCCTTCCCAGCTCCGAGGAAGGGGCGGAGCCAGAAATGAGCCCCTTTGAAGCGCCTGCAGTGGCTTGAGTGAGGGCGCTTCACCAGGTGGGACAGGGCCCACCAAAAAGCAGCCTGCGCCCGGCTCCCCGGCCTCCAGAGTCGCTCCGGACTCACCTGCAGAACTGGCCTGCAGCCGGGCATGCCCAGCCCGCCTGACACCCAAAGGGTGTCTCTTGCCGCGCAGTCCCCGCTGCTTGTTTCCACAGCGTTACCCCACACTCTTGTTTCCAGGGAAAATCTAAACCTGCCCGCCGGGTTGGGAGCTCTCCCACCTGCCGAAATCTCTGGAGGAAAGGCTTCCCGTAGCTGCTCCTGACGGTGAGAGGCTGGCACCGACCCACCCACCTGTTTCCTCGGGAGCCGGCTCAGACCCAGACCCTGCTCCGGATGAGCGCGGTCTCCAGAGCCAAGCATGTCTGCATCGGGTCTCACTTCGGTCCCTTCTCAGCGTGCGGTGTGTACGTTGTCAACCAAGAAGCCTCTGTTTTCTAATCTGTAAACTGCAAATAACATCCCCCAAGTAGGCTGTTGGGAGGAAGCGGTGATATAAAATCAGTAGCACTGAGGGTTGGTCGATGATGAGACTCACTGGGGATTTCGTAATTCTTTAGAACTGTCCTATCTGCCCCCCCCCAACCCAACAAAAGAGAAACAGGAACCAGGCAGGAGTTTTGGACAGGGAAGGGGGGCATGTCCCTGCCATGTGCTTGAGATTTCCCCAACCTGGTCACCTCCTTGTGCTCCACCCCATCTGCTAGAGGAGGGGTGGCAGCTGCTTCCCTGCCCTGCCCATGCCTGACCCATCCCAAGGCCTGGCACAGCTGCTGCAGTGGCCCAAATGCTTCGGGTTTAGGGCTAGGTAGGGGACAGCTGGAGCTGGACAGCAGGTGGAAGGCAGAAGAGAAGCACCCTTCTCTCTGTGTGACCACTCACCCTGCAGCTTCCTGGGGCAGCCTGGGACTCTGGCTCCATCCTCCCCGTGATGCAGGAGGGAGGCCCCTGCCCTCGCCCCCCAACATCTCCACCCCTAAGGCTGGACCCTTTGCCCAGCCCCTTCCCCCTGCTCCCTCCCTCACCCACATGCTGCCCAGCTGTCACCGCCCCTGATCCGGGCACCGCTGCCTACAGCACTTATGAATCCCAGCATTCACACTCTGACCCCAGAGCCCCCACCTGTTCCCCTCGGTCTGAACAGCAGGGCCACGAGGCCCCATCTGTCGTCCTCCATCCAGGACTCAGGGCTGGAGCCTCCACTTCCACCTGCCCAGAGGGGATGGTGAAGATGGGCAGGACGCAAGGTCTGACGGGGGACTCTCCTTGCTCCCCTGTCTCAGGCCTTCCAACACTGTCCCAAACAACCCGTGTCCCAGCACAAAAACAGCGAATTTTCCAAAAGGCCTTTTGCCTATTGAACAACGTTTTCTCACTACATCTCACTTGTTCATAGCCAGTCCCTCAAACGGGCCTCTCAGTGTGCGGTGGCAAAGAGAAACACACAGCACGGGAGGCAATTTTAAATGAATCCTTTATTACACAAGTAACATGTGAACACACCTTTCTTGATTAAAAAACAAAAAGCTGAAACCACAGCAGTTCAGGCTCAGATTCCCTGTGATGAGCCCCCCAAATTCAGACTGTTTCCTGAGCAAAATAGTGACCACAGTCATCAGTCTGATGGGTATCTTTTTGGGCATTTCATATCTCTTTGCATAGCCTAGGTTTGCATACATTATATGTATTAGATACAGCACTGTTATTATTGTGTGGATTGGATTTTGTTATTTTTTACATTATTTGTAAGCTACAAATATTCTTCAGCTAAATTCACTATATAAGCCCCATCTGTGTAAAACCTAGAGTTCTGTGGTCTAATTGCTATATCCTGTTCCTATCATGGACACTGCCCCTCATGGCCATCTCCCTATTGATAGAGATTTATATGTTTCTCATTTTCTGTCATTACAATGTGACCCTGTCACAAATCTGAGCCTTCTCCTATTTACTCCTGCATTCATACTCCTTGTGAACAAAAAGATTTCATCATTTATGCTGCTTCTAAGGGAAGAAAACTACCAAAAATGCCCTTGTAAGCATTTAATGATAAACTTTTAGTGATGTGTTTTCAAAATCTTAGGCCCCCATAACATTTTTTTTTTGTACCTGGGATCGAACTCACAACCTTGCACTTGCAAGGCAGGCACTTATGCCACTGAGCTAAATCCCAGGCAAGATGTTTTCTTTATCCACACAGAGGCAAATGATTGCTCTAGGAAAGAGCTTCAACCAATGAGGTACAAGGAGATTTTTTAAAGATATGAATAAAAGTGAAAGGAAGAGAAAGTAAAAGAAAGTGAATGGAACAAGAAAGCACAAGAAATAAAAGAACATTCTTACTTATAACAGCATTCTCTTCCACAGGAGAAAACTAGAGCTGTCTCACAGAAAGAAAACAGTTAGGCACAACTTAGTATATACTTTCAAGAGAGTATTATGCAGCCATTAAAATGATAATTATGAAGACTGTGTGGGATCATGGAAAATGCTTCTAATATTAAGTTTAGAAGTAGGCTACAAAATTAAAACTACATTATGATTACAACTATATAAAATAATATGAGCATCTACAGAGAGGAAGGGAATACAGACAAATGAAACCTATCCGATTTGCCATGGTAGCAGAACATGGGTCCCCTTTTAAGACCTCCTTCCATTGCTAATGCTATAATGTTGTTTGTATAACATGTTATCAATGTTAAAGTCAAGCCCCAGAAAGAAGGAAAGACAGGCAAGTTGATAAAAGAGAAGATGAAAAGGACAGGAAAGGGAAAGCATGGAAGAAGAAATGGAAGGTTGGGGTATAAGAAGAGAAACACAAAGGAGGTTGGAAAGCAGTACTGTGTGACACAGGTCAGATGTCCTCAGCAGATGTCAGCCGTGTGTCTCAGGTCTTTCTTCCAGACCCTGTGGCCTGGAGACGGTTTTTCCTGTACACCAGAGCTGGCATTCTGTCTCTGACCTCCCCCTGCCTTCCCTCTAGTGCTTTCTGAAGCTCACCACAGAGCCAAGAATATAAGCCCATGATTGTGCTCAGAGCCCAACTAGGTGGGGAGAGATGAGGGCATAAATATGTGAAATAATTATTATGTCAATCAACAGATACTCCAATAGATGGAATTCACTGGAAATGAGAGCCGGAAGGCTTTGCAGAGCAAGGACATTTGAGCTAGGTCTCAAAGGACAGGCAAGAAATTGTCAGGCATAGACAAGGGAGCAGTGCCCTAGGTAAAAGGCACATATGCAAAGGCACTGGGGCCTCCACATGCACCAATGCCACACATATCATACATGGCAAGATGTGGAGTTCGAGAAGAACAGAAGCTCACCACAAGAAGCAAGAAACAAGGCCTTAAATTTACCTGTGGGGCAATTTGAAGCATGAACAAGTTGAATCAGCAAAAAGGTATGCTGACTTGTCCTTTAGAGGGAACACTATTAGTGATGAGGAAAGCAAATAGGAATGGGGCAAAGTGAAGAGAAGGAACAACCATCGGGAGTTCCCTGTAAACCTTCTGGTGAGAAAGAGCAATGTCCTAAGATGGAGCAGTCAACAGAGCGGGGTGAGGAATTCATTCAAGAAATCCTGATGCAGAAATTCTAGAACTTCAGGCACCCAGCAAACGCCTTTGGAGGACCTACCATGGCCCCAGGTATTCAGAGATCAAAGGCGGTGAACATTCTGAGTGGGCAGGTAGACAGGGAGTCACTTAGTGACAGATCGGTGTAATGGAGATAAGCAGTGTGGCCACCAAGGCGGGAAGTGATGTGCTGTGGGAAGGGAGAGAGGGGAGCAGCATGACTGCTGGGGCTCAGCCTCACACTGTGAGTACAGTGTGGTTGTCCGCTGAGATGGAGCCTGGGTCAGGGAAGGTGTGGAGGCTGATGATAATTCTCCGTTGGTCTTCTCACTCCTCCTCATCACCTACCCCATTCAAAACAGCCAAATGTCTGTTGTCTGCTCCGTGAATGAATTATATAGAAAGTACTTAGAATAACCAAAAGTAGCACAAATACCTAGTCACTAGAAGTACTACATAGTGCCTAATAAACACGAATTTAAACAAACAAACAAACAAACCAAAAAGTAAGTCCAAAGTGCAGAAACTTAAGGCAAGACCATATTCATCAGGGTGCCTCTCTCCCCCCATCCATGAGACCAGAGGGGCATTCATGGACCTCTGTCCCTGAAAAGCAATCCAGAGGAGACTTCAGACAAAACTGGAACTCACACTGCCAAGGAGAGGTTGTTTAAAAAAACACTGAAGCTATAAATATGAAAAAACTGAGCTCCCTGCTGGGAGAGGGGGCTCCTGAGATGAAAGGGAGAGATGAGGGCAGAGGGGCCTCAGCTGTTGATCCCAGGCACAGAACTTTGCATTGCATTGTTTGAAAAGTATATACTTTGCAAGTGGCCAGTGACACTGATTGCATGATACCACAGAGGAAGTCACCAAAACTGTGAGTTTTGTTGTTGCTGTTGCTGTTTTTGTGCTTCAACTATGTGAGTGAACTGAAATTTAGGCGGAAAGTGAAGCTGAGTTTGGAGCCATTGTTTATATTGATGCTGTTGGGAGGTGAAGTCATGGAAATTTGCTGGAAAGATTTACTGAGCTGCTTCCCCAGATGAAGGGCCACAGGGAATGAAAGGGCTTCGAGCTCTTCAGACCACAGATCTTACTGATGCTCAAGACGTGTAAACACACTAATCTCGTGACGTGCCTGATGCCCATGTTGAACTCACACTGGACGCTGGACCTGGAGGACCATGCCAAGAAGAGTGAAATCTCCAGGAGTGAAGAAACAGTGCTGTTCAATGGACTCCAAGTCACGGGTCAGAAAGAAGGTTCAGAGTTTGACAATCAGGAGTTTACTTTAGGTTTATATATTTTTTAATATATTTTTTACCTTTTTGAAGTTCACCTCTGTTGAGTGTGTGTCGGGTCCAGGAATGATTGATTCTACCTGTGTCTCATATTCATTTTGAGCCCCGCAACAAACCTATGTGATTGTTTCTATTATTCCGGCTTCACTAATGACGAAACCGAGACACAGAGAAGTTCCAAGGTGACAACTGTTATGTGGGACAGACTGGCTCTGGCGCTTAATTTCCAGGAAATTATTAACGTGAAAGTAAACCGTATTCAGCAAGATGACTCAGCTCTCCTAGGATTTTAGAAAGCATGAGGTAAGTCCCCTCAGAACCTGACATGTCTTGTTGTATGGTCTAACTCTGGCCGGTACCTGGGTCTATTTTTTTCTTTTTTGTGAAATGACTGAGACCCACACTGAGAGCCATCATGGAGCAGATTGATGTGACCCTGACTAAGTACACTATGGCTCCACTGGTAACATGCCTGTCCCCATGGCCTTCATCAATGCTCTCAAATTTGACCCATAACTAGCACAGACCTCCAAGAGTGCACCTCTGTGTACAGTGTTAACCCAGCTGCCTTTGTCTGTGTTTGTATTGCTGTGAGCAATCCACACATTTGTTCAGCCAGCTTCAATATTCTATTAATTTTTAAAAGCTGTGGACTTTGATTCTGAGGTATAACGGAGCAGTTTACTGATTAATCTTCTCAGTAAAGACAACAAATACTGAATTAAATATGTAAAACCTCTGTTTAAGCACATCGATAAACTAAGAAAGAATGAAAGGTAAACCAGAAGCCCAGAATCAAGCGAAAGTACGCACCCAGAGAAGTGAGATTTGTGCCAAAGTTATTGACATTGAGCTTCAATTTTTACAAATTGACAAAGCTACCAGGGCTTGCCAATGGCAAGGAATCTACTAGGAGACCCTAGTACAAACCCATACACCTGGAACCCAAAGGCCACAATTCTGCATAAGGGTGAATTCAAAACAAATCAGCACCTACTTGTATGCCTTGATCATGACACTGAGTAGAGGGCAGAAAAGAATCTTCCTTGAGAATTAATAGCTGCCAGCTAGCTCTTACATAGGTCAGTGGCCCCAATTCACATTCTCTTGATGGTTTAAAATAAACACACATAAAGCCAAGAATTGACTTTCTCGTGATCCTGGGCTGGTAGTGCCCTCAGGTGTCAGGCAGAAGCAAGTGAAAGACACTCTCAGAGGAATGAAAAACACCTTCCGTCTAAGCAACAGAGAAGTCCTAGTGACACAGTTCTGAGAAAGTCAAGTGTGTTAGCTCTCCATCACTGTAACCAAATACCTGAAATAAATGAACTTCCAAGGAGAAAAGGCTTATTCTGGCTTGTGATTTCAGAGGCTTCAGTCCATCGACGTTTGGTCCTGTTCCTTTAGGTGTGTGACCTTAAGCATCCCAGTGAAAAGCACACATTGGAGCAAAACTGCTAACCTCATGGTGTCCAGGAAGCAAAATGAGAGGAAGGGGCTGGGACCCCAATATCACCATCAAGGACACACCCAGGGCCCTAATTTCCTTCCATGCAGCTCCACTTCCTAAAGTTCCCACCACCTCCTAATAACATCATCAGCTGGAGACCAAGCCTTCAGCACACAAACTTCTGGGGGACATTTAAGATCCAAGCAATAAAAATAAACTTACAGTTAAAAAAATCACAGAACACAAGAAAACAAGATGATGTGAGCAAAATAAACTTACGATTAAAAAAAAATCACAGAACACAAGAAAACAAGACGATGTGAGCAAGAGCAAGAGCAAGAGATGTGCACATTGGGACCCGTACCATGCAGTTGACTCGGGGTGCTGGGAGAACAAGGAGCACCACTCCTCTCTGGGGGGCGGCTGAGAGTGTGGCAGACTTTCGGCGGCCTGAAGGAGAGAGACCCTGGCGCATTGGGACCTGCACTCTGTGGTTGACTCGGTGTGCTGGGAGAACAAGGAGCTCCTCCCCTCTCTGGCGGGTGGATGTGAGGCGTGAGCTGAGAATCGAACATCTCATGTTGTCCTGTCCCCTGTCCCGTGTCCCTCCCCTCCTTAGCAAGTGGGAGCCAGTAAACTACACATCTTGTGAAAAGATTGATATCTTATTTAGTATGAGCTCCCCATATGCCAAGATATGGACAACGATTTGGAAGAGAACATGAGACAATATGACAGATAGTAAAGATCTCGGGTTGTCTAGCTTTGAAATTTATGCTTTCTTATGTCCCATTGTGTTCTGTTTTGTTGTGTTTAATTTTACCCCCTTAAAATAAAATTTTAAATATATATATATGAGAGGGGAAAAGAAAATGCTCTAAAGCATATAACTGCATGTATGTTTAAGTGTGTAAGATAGATGACCACATCACTGTTTTTGTTAGATTGTTGAGCAGAACTGTTAACAGTCTCACTGTTTGAATGTCTACTTTGGATGCTTTAATTTTGTAACTTGAACAACTATTTCCAAGGATGACAGTATGTAACTTATCAAGTGGTGGATTTCTTAGTGTTTTTGCTTTTGGTTTTTTGTTCTTTTATTTTTTGCCTTTGGAATTCTGTATTGTTGCTATCCTTTTTCTGTTTTGTTTGGTAGTTTTCTTTGTTTTTTTTCTTTAAATAAAATTTAAAAAAAAAAAGGAAAAAGCCAAGAGCATAGTGGGTCACAACCCAGGACAATCTGCCCTCCAAGGGACATTTTGGTGTCTCAGCTAAGACAGCAAGACGAAGGTTGCTGCTGGCATCTAGTGCATGAAAGCCAGGGATGCCGCTGAGCATCACGCAATGCACACGTCTGCTCCTCACACCAAAGACTCATCTGCCCAGAATGTCAGTCCTGCAGAGGGTGCGAAAGCCCGAGAAACTGAAATGGGAGCATCATATCAGCAAAGTTTCTATATTGGAACTGTTGTGGGGGGAATCTAAGAACAAACATAAAGAAATAAAAGCAGAAATTTTAAATAGGAGTAAAGAGAAAGGTCAAATACTATCAAGCAGTTTTGAATTACTATATAAATTTTCTAAAAATGAATTAAGTAAAACAATTAAAATTGAAAAATCAGTGGAATAATTATTTTAAAATACCTTGAAATTATCTAGTAAAGTTAAAGATATCCAGAGTTATGATCCAACTATTCAACTTCTTGTATACAATCTAGAAACACTCAGCTACATGTGTTCAAATACACAGCAGTGTTCTTTTTTTCTTTCTTTTTTGGTACCAGGGATCAAACTGATGACCGCGCACTTGCAAAGCAGGCGCTTATACCGGTGAGCTAAATCCCCAGCCCCATAGCAATGTTCTTAGCAGCTTTGTTGAAAATACTGTCCCTCAAAAAAGGGAAAGAAATAATTCATATCCACCAAAATAGAATGAAAAATTATGGTATATTCATACAATAATATACTTCACAGCAGCAAACAGAGATGAACCACTGATGAAAATGTAGATTTAACTGTAAACATAAAGTTGAATAAAAGAAACAGACCCGAAGTATGTACACAGTATTTTTTTCAAGTAAGCAAACAAAATCAGACATCAGTAACAAAACTATTTTAGATACAGAAATGATTGCATAACTGTGAGGGTAGTGGTTTTCCCTGGTGAGGGAAGGGGAAAAAAGACCAGGAAAACACACAGAGTGGGCTTTGGAGCTGTTGGTGATATTCCATTTCTAGAGTGGTTACTTAGGTATTTGGTTTATAATTCATAGTAAAGCTGTATGTCTGTATTTTTTCACTTTTCTGAGTTGTGTTACATTTTTTCCAATCTGAAAGTGTATTAAAAATAAAGTGGGCAGGTTTAACAGCAGCTTAGACAGAACCAAAGTAAGAATTATGAACAGAAAAACATATCTAAAGAGGTTACTCAGAATGCAGCTCAGAGAGACAGGAGATAAAAAGCATGAAACAAAGACTGAATTGGAATTCTAGAAGACAAGAGAAAGAAAAGTCACAGCATCAGTATTTGAAGAATAAAAATGGCAGAAAACTTCTCAGAACTGCAAAATAAATAACTAGTAAACTGGGGCAAGCAGTGGAAACAAGTTGTAATCCATACCTAGAACATGCGCAGAGCATGTTCATAATGTCTAAAATTTTCAAAATTAAAAAGAACTATTAAAAGCAGCAAAAAATATATAGTCATGCATCATGTCAACAGGGATATAACCTGAGATGTGCGTTGTTAGGTAATTTCTTCATGGTCTGAACCTCAAGTGGGTCCTTCCACACACTGGTCAATCCCTTGATGTAGCCCTTGATGCAGTCAAAAGAAAAGGTCAACACAAACCAGCGTGGCTGTGGCTGAGTTAACACGGCACCTCGTTGCGCAGTAATTTTTTTTTCAAGTGGAAGGAGTAAACTCTAAAATACTGACGAGTAGTCTGGTGTATTATAAACACATAAACCAGTAATGCAGTCATTTCTTATCATTAGTATTATGTATTACACATACTTGTAAATGCTATTGTGAAACTGGCAGCACAGCAGGCTTGTTTGCACCAGCATTCCCACAAACGCTTAATGTGTGCTATACGGTTACAACAGCTATGATTTCACTGGGTGACAGGAAGTGCTGGGGTTCCTGTAATCTTATGAAACTATTATCATACCTGTGGTCAGTTGTTGACTCAAATGTCGTTATGTAGCACAGGACTATATAAACTTCAAGTTACAATCGTACTGACACTTTATTCTGTAAATTGTAAAAGCCAGAGGACAGCTGGGTATTTAGCTCAGCAACACAAGTGCCTGCCTGGCAAGCACGAGATTGTGAGTTCAGTCCTGGTACAAAAACAAAAACAAAACAAAACAACAACAACAACAAAAACAGGGGACAGTGAAATAGCATGTTTGATCTAGTTAAAGATGACAACAATAAAAATTCTCACTCTAGACTCATGATACCTAATGCAAACATTTTTCATTTTCAAAAATCATTAAGTAACTCATGAATAAAACATGAATAAATTAAAATGAAATTTTTTTTGGTTTTTTTGAGGCAGAGTCTGGCTATGTAGCACAGGCTGGCCTTGAATTTAAGCTCATCCTCCTGACTCGGCCTCCTGAGTCCTGGGATTAAAGGTATATGCCACCATGCCCAGTTTAAAATATTTTTTTTAAAGTTTAAAACCAAAAACATTATATGTCAAATTTGTGAAATATAATTCAAATCATACTTTAGGGAGAAATAAGTTTAAATGCTCAAATTAAAAATAAAAGACTAAAATTTAAGATAATCAACTTAAGAAATTCAAGAAAAAATCAAACTTCAAGTAGAAAGAACAAAATATAAAGATACAGAAATAATAAAATTGAAAACAATAGAGAGAAGCAATAGTGCCAAAAAGTTAGTTTTTGAAAAATCTAATGAAATCAACAAAACTTTGGCAAAAATGGTCAAATAAAAAACAAAAGCTATGACTCAAAAATAATCAAGGTAGGAAGCAAAAGTATATAGACTAAAAAGATTTTTTAAAGATAGTAAGATAATATTAAGAAAAACTTTTTTGCCATAAATTTGAAAACTTAGATGAAGTGGAAAATTCTTAGAAAAATATAACTTATTGAAACAAATTCAAGAAGAAAAAACCTGAATAATCTATACCTGAAAGTTCTAAATAAGACACAGAAAGTGGAGAAGAAAAAAATGGAGAGAGGGAGAAAGTTATCAGAACTAATAAGGAGGAATCAAAATTGTTATTTTTCATGAATGGTTAAGATTATCTATATAGGGCTGGAACATAGATCAGTGATAGAACATTTTCCTAGAATGTGCAAAGACCTGGATTCAATACCTAGCATCACAAAAAAAAATTATCTATGTGTCAAAAGTTAAATAATCCACAGATAAATGAGCAGAATAACTAGAAGCATTTTACAAAGTCACTAGACACAAAATCAATATACAAAATTCAATTTTGCTAAGTCAATTTCATTTCCATGGACAAAAAAATCAATTCACTCTCAGTAAAAACAGAAAAATATAACTTTCAAAACCATGGTAACACAAAAATAGCATCAAAATATAATATAACTAGGAATAAATCTTTTAAAAGACATACACGATTTTTGTGGAGAAGTATTTTAAAGCTTTCTTGAGAACACTTAAAAGAGAATTATTCAATGTAAGAAACACTTGTACAGAACCCAATAACTATCAATCGGGTCTAATGTTTTAATAATTAGTAACCTAATACATCCTCATAGCATTCTAAGATCAAGGCAGTATTGTTATAATCATCCCACTTGAAGAGGAGGAAAGTAGACATTTTCCCAAGGTCAAAATCTCAATGGCAGGGCTGGAACTTGAATCAGCAAGTTTGGCTACTGGATGATGCTATTAGAATACAAAAATCATAAAGGTATCAGTTCTTCACCAAATATTCTTTTTGTTTTCTTCCTCAAACATTCTGTAATTTCAGTGTAACTCCAGTCAAAATACCAGGAGGTGCCAGGTTCAGTGTAGCACCTCTCTAGAGTTTGAGATTCATTTAAGTGTTGGGGTGTATAAATTTTCTGCTTTGCCTGTTGTTAAAGCCAAGAACTGAACATCCCTTTTATTAAGCACCTACTATGTTGCTTCTAGCTGAGAAAAAATAGATTATACCATATTATTCCTCTCACTCTTTAAATACTGGGCAAAACTGTCCATAAGTACAAAGAGCAACAGTGTTAGGCAGGACTTGAAGGGCTAAGATAGGAAGAAAAGGGAAATGACTGACCCCAGTAGTATAAAGTATACTTCCCTCACCAAAGCATTTGCCTTTCTGGGTGTGGTGGCACAGCCCTGTAATCCCAGCATGCTGGGAGGCTGAGGCAGGAGGATTCCAAATTTGAGCCCAGCCCAGATAATTTAGTAACTTATCAAGATCCTGTCTGAAAAAACTTTTGCCTAAATAGTACATATGAAAGATAATGCTTCAAGAAACCAAAAGGAAATTTTGGCATTGATTATGGTTCAATGAAGACAAAATTGGAGTTGGGAGCCCAAGACCTTTGATATAAACATAAGGAAAACTAAATCTTACAAGTAGAGGTGCCATGGGACCAGATGATTCTCAATAACATCAAGTTAATCTAATCAAAACCTATAGGCCTGACAGATGAAAATTAAATCCTTATCTGGGGCTTCTATAATTTCTCAGAAATAACAACCAGAAACCAGTCAAAAATTAATGGCACATAAAAGATTTAAAAACAAAGGGGAGATACTCTCCCCAAAAGAAAACTCATAGGTAATTCTGATTTGTTATTTGTAGGCTTTTTTATTATTATATATTTGTATTACATAATAATTACAATCATCTTGAGAAGCAGGTACATACACATATCTCACCTTGATCATTTTTATACTTCCTATCAAATATAGATTTTAACTATGATTAATACACTTGGAAAACCTATTAAAAGATACCATAATAAAAGGATACCTCACTCATAACCCAATGTACAGTAGCAGAGTAATAGAATAAGTAAATTAATCCAAAGGAGGCAAAACAATTTTTAAAGGAAAAAATACAGGCCAAATACACAAAAGTAATGTGCTAGCTTTAAACCTCATATCTACAATTAAATAATAATGAATTGAATACTTCAAATAAAGATATAGACAGACTCAGCTTTTAAAAATGCTACTGGCAGGAGACATACTTTAAATAGAAGTTCAGAAAAAGATAAAAATAAAAGAATGCAAAAAACATACTATCCAACTACTAACCAAAATAAGGTTGGTATGGTTATACTAAAATCAGACAAATTAGACTTAAGGCAAAACGTGTTATGAGAAATAAAGGAGTGAATCATAATTAAAAGAATTAACTCAACAGAAGATAAATAAATTCTGTACATTTATGCACCTATTAGTACAACCATAAGACAGACGATGTAAGAACCAACAAAATTAACAGGTAATATGCAACTAAAATTGGAAATTTTTACCACACCTCTACTGTAACTGATGAACTAACAAGCCAAACAGCAAGTTTAGAGGAAATTCGAATTGTGTTATTAACAAATTTAAAAACTAAACCCAACACGTGGATCATGCAAATCCTTTTTAACTGCACATGGATTATTGACCTGGTAAAGCAACTCCCACATGACTCAAAGACAAAGAACATACAGAAAACGTCCATCACCCATAGAGGAGCTGTCTCAGTCCATCTTCTGCTGCTATAACAGAACACCACAGACTGAATAAAGGGCACTTAACTGGCTCGCAGTTCTGAAAGCTGGAAAGTCTAAGGCTGTGAAGATGCATTTGGTAAGGGCTCCCTTGCATATTCTAACAGTGGAGGGCATGATGAGAGGGTGTCTTAGTTATTTTTGTTGCTGCTGAGACTAAATACCTGACACACAAATTTAATGGAGAAAAGGTTTGTTTCAGCTCAGTTTGCAGAGGTTTCGGTCTATAGCTGGCTGGTTCCAAAGCAGCGCAGCATGGCAGAGGGGCACTGCAGAGGAGAAACAATCCATGGTGTGGCAAGCAGAAGGCAACAAGTAGCAAGCAGCCGCAGGTTATAAACTTCTTGATTGGTGCCACTTCATCCAGGGAGGGGCTTCCACTGTCCACACCCAGAACTATGCTAATCCCAGTCAGTGGACTAATTTAATATCACACATCCTTGATTCCAGTATCACATACCCTAGAACCAGCCAGCTCTGAAAACCCCCACTACGAGCACATGAGGCTTTGCAGTGACACATCTAGACACAAGTCATAACAGAGGGGAGGGTTATGGACCCGAACCTTTTATCAGAAGCCGGTTCCCCAAGGAACAGCACCATTCACACCTCTCCATACCAGCTTTAGAGATCTCATCTCTTAACACCATCACATTCTACATTCTAACATTCTACATGAGTTTTGGAAGGAACATTCAAACCATTGCAATAATTAAGCAAAACGTCATCAACAAGAATACTAATAAGACTATCACTAAATGTTTGGACACCAAACATTTCTACATCAACTATCATTGATAAAAGAATTCAAAACAGGAATTAGAAAACATTGTGAACTGAATGATATGAAACCGCAATATATCAAAACACTGGAGATGCAGCCAAGGTACTGTCTAAAAGGAAATGAATATATCAGAAATGAAGCATTAATACATATGTTATGAATAAAAAAAAGCCTGAACAAGTAACCTAAGAATTCATCTCAAGAACCTATCAAAGAGGATCAACTTAAATCTAAAGAAAATGCATAACAAAGACTATAAATCAATGAAATGGGAGAAATATATATAGCAGAGAAAATAAAAAAATACAAAAGTTGATTTTTTTGTAAAGACTAAAGGAATTAATAAACACTTAGCAAAAGTGATCAAAGAGAAAACATATTCCAATATCAGGAACTTTAAAAAAGGACATCATTACAAGTCAGAGCTACATTAATTTAAAAATATAAGTGCATATGGACAATGGCCGATATTTGAAAATTGTCATTAATTGAAAGATTCCTGAAATTAACTCTAAAAGAAATTGAAACTATGCTTTGTAGTTAATAAAAATTCCACTAAATTCTGTTCCTAACAAGGATTGTGAAAACTTCTATTAAAACTTAGTTCCTATTTCTAATAAAAATTACACATGTAATTTTAAATTTTCTCATAAAGAAACTCTACTGAGATTCCTTAGTGAATTCCTGTAAATATTTAAGGAAGGCTTGGGCATGACTCTTACACAAACTTTTCACAATACTGGAAGAAAGAAAACACTTGTAAGCTTGTTTTATGAGAGTAAGACAACATGGAACCAAACTGTACGGAGCTGTTGAAGCTGGAGATTGATCACATGTGTGGGGCTAAACCAAGGCCAGCCCTAAATACACAGAGGGCCCCAAAAAGCCACATAAACAAGCTGTTTCAGCTCCAAAAAGGCAAGGGGCCCAGGCCAGCCAGGTAAACAAGTTCCCTGGCAGCAGGGTTGAAAGTGACATCTTCCTCCTGAGAGTATAAACACACCTGCTACAGTGGTTAAGCAGTCCCTTCTCTACCATCAGAAGATAGGGCTCCACCAGATCTCAGCTTTACTCTCTTTTATTTATTTTCTCATCTTCTCACCATCCTTCCCCCAGGGAACACCTAAAGCTGCAGCCAGTTGCTACACCACACTGTAACAAAAAGGGAAATGACACGTAAATCTCCATCATGAACATAGTTGAAAATCCTGAACACACTAGGAGCTAACCAAATGTCATATATATAGAGAGAGAGAGACAGAGAGACAGAGAGGGACAGAGAGACAGAGACAGAGACTTAAACAGTTAAAAATCAATGTAATTCACCATACTTGTCGAACAAGTAAAAAGCCTGGGCATCATGGCTTGTGCCTGTAATCCCAGCACTTGGGAGACTGAGACAGAAAGACTGAGAGTTCAAGGGCAGCCTGGGGTACATAGTGAGTTCAAGGCTGGCTTGGATTACATAGACCCCATCTCAGAAGAAGATAAAACAGGAAAAAAACAAAAGAAGGCATGAAATCAGTAAATGCAGGAAAGGCATGATGATATTCAATAACTCACTTATGGCAAACTCATTAAGATCAGGACCAGAAAAAAATGGGATCAATCTGATTTTGTAAAGTATTCGGTTCAACTCGGTGTTACAAATTGACCATTGGTTAATCCACTACATCTGGCCCCCTGATTTACAGCCCAGATTCTGCTGCAATGCAGTGGGGAAATGATAGTCTTTTGAATTAACATATTACCAGTATGGATGCACATACTCTACCACATACCCATTGCCATGTCTGCCTTTGCCGTGAACCCAAAAACTTAATGAAGCCAAGTAACCATGAACTAGAACCTCTGACTCCATGAGCCAAAATAAACCTGTCTTGCTTTTAAACTGATCTATCTCAGGTATTGTTATAGGAGCGGAAGCACAGTCCAATAGAAATGGACAAAATATCTAAACAGGAGTTTCACAAATACAGAAGTAGGAATGACCAATGAGCATGTGAAAAATACGCCACCTCGTTTGTCACAGGAATATTCAGCTCTTAAACAATTTTTATAATGTTCTAGCCCCATTTAGGATGCAGACTCTGACTTAGCAGTTCCACTTCCATGCATAATCCTAAATCAACTCTTCCACACAGCAAACAAAGCAGCATGAAGTGGAATATTCACTGCAGCATAGTATTCAGTGCTTCAAAACTACAGAAAAAAACCTTCCATAAGCAACAGAATTAAGAGATAACTGTCATATAACTGCCTAATGGAATTCTGCACTATGATGAAAAGAAAATGAATTGCAACACACACAACACAGATGAAAAACTTGTCACAAGAGAAAACACACACTTTGATTCCATTAATAAAATATTTAAAATGCATAAAATTAGCCAGGTGGGGTGGCACACGCCTGTAATCCCAACACTTGGGAGGCCGAAGCAGGGAGGACTACTGCGAATTCGAGGCTAGCCTGGGCTACACAGTGAGCTCAAGGCCAGTCTGACCCTGTCTCAGAAAACCAAAACAAATCAAAAAAATTTTAAAAAAGGAAAAAAATCAAACAATATCTCATTTAGGGGTAGAAATGATAGAAATGGGATAGAAATATTTTTCTATAAAGAAAAACAAGGGAATTATAGGCATAAAATTGGCCATCGTCATTATCCCAGTGCAGGATAGCAATGGAATAAGATCAAAGGCAGTGCTGCCATTTTTTTTTCTTAAACTGGATGGCATTGATATGAGCATCGTTAAATTATTATTTTGTATATTATAATTTTATAAATGCCTACATAGTAAAATTTGGTACAATTAAAACCTTACATACATATTGATTCTGATTGTGTAGCTCAAAATAGAAGAAATACATCAACCTCTGCACAGAGATTCACTGACTGGCAGGCCACAGGTGCCGGCACTGCCTCCAGGAAGCCCCAGTGAAGTGCTCTTCCTGGGAAGAGGGAACATTTGCACCATTCTGCTTATGTAGTGCATTAGTTAGCTCAGGCTGCCATAACCAAATGCTGTGGATTGGGAGGCTTAACACAATGTAATTTCATTTTCTCATGGTTCTGGAGGCCAGAATCTGAGACCAGCGCCTCTGTGTGCTTGGGTCATAGTGAGGGCTCTTGTCCTGGATCACAAGTGGCCCCCTACTTACCATGCTCATGTAGCCTTTCCTTGGTGTGCACGCAGAGTAAATTCCATAGTGTCTGTTTCATTTACTTCCTCATCAGGGAGACACAATACCCAACCCACAACTGTAAAGAGGAAAGGTTTATTTGACTCACAGTTTGTAGGGATCCCAATCCATAGTTGGTTGGCTCCAAGACAGGATGGCATGGCAGAGGGGGATGGCAGAGGAGAAAGAGCTAATGGCATGGGGGAGGGAAACAGCAAGGGTGAGATCAAGGTAGGAGGGAGGAGAGACACTGTTGGGGTTTATACTCAGATGGCCTTCCAAAGCCTCATGCACTCAAATGAGTGGGCTTTGCGGAGGTGACTAGATCATGAGGCCATGACACTCCTGACGAATTTACAGCTTATAGCTGAGGTGGGAAGTGAAGTCTGATGGGAAGCGGGGAGGGTGTCACTGTGGGACATGGCCTGGAAGGTATACAGTAGTACATCCCTCCTCCTCCCTTGAGCTCCACTTCCTGCTGCCATACCCTAATGAATGAATCTGGGGGAAGGAGCTCTTTCAGTTCTTATCACCTAGATTAGTTAATTATCACTTTGGCAGATTGGGAGGGCCTGAGGCACACACAATTTAAGAAAATATCTTAAGGAGTGAGAATGAGAAAGGAAAAAGATCCCAAGGATTCTTTTCTCATTCCCCACCAAGGCTAAGGGTTTGCTTGGGAGATTCAGAAGCCACTGTTTCTGAGCCCATGGCTGTGAGTGGTGCCTGCCTCACAGTCCCTTCATGTTTTCTAGGCACATTCTGTCTGCCTCACAGCTGCCTGTCCTGCCAGGCCGTGGGCTGGGGCAGGAGCACTCAGCTTCTATGCAGCTTCTTTAACTGGGCACTTCCTTCCCAGAGAAATATTCCTCGACATCTGCAGTGATGGAGTGTCCACAGACAGGTTTGAAATTAGAGGAGGCAGTACAAAAGAGAAGAGCTTTAAATTCTAGAGCAGAAAGTTAAAATCCTGCCAGAAACAGAGGAAGATGGGGAAGGGTGGAGGCAGGGATCTAGGAAGCTTCTGCTTTTGGTCTGTCTATTGGGGTTTCACAGAACAGATGCTTGGGATTTATTTATAACTTACAACAGGCAGAGTTGAGATCCGTGAAATGCAAGTGGCTTGGCTAACAACGGTTTAGCCCAGGGCAGGGTCTAGAACTCAAGAAGCCTCCTACCATACAGAAGTTGTGTTGTGTGAGTTGCAAGGGAGCAGGGCCATACTGTCACCTCATGGAGCCCAAGCCCCACCCTCCTGCTAGTTGGAAAGTCCTCCCAAGAAACACTGCTTTCAGGAATAATCATAGTCACACTAATAATTTAAAGACTAACTAACATCTTATTAACGGACTGGGTGCCAGGAACTAAGCTAAGTGTATTATTGTCTCTATCTACAGAATGAGAAGACTCGGGCTTAGTGAGGAAAAGTAACCAACCTAAGGCCTCGTGGTTCAACACTATGAAGCTCTTTAGCCACTCTGTGTGGAGAGGAGGAAGGACCAAGGCTCTAACATCTCCAGCCACGACCCATCAGCCCTTCAGCACCTAACAGAGGTGAGATCCCTCAGGATAGACATCTGGACCACAAGCTTTGATGATGGTGGAGAAGGGAACAAGGATCTTGAAGGATGTGGAGCTTAGCGAGCCCAGAAAAAGGTGTAGAAAGAAAACTCTGTGTGTGTGTTTATACAACCAGGCAATTACACAGGTAAAGGCAGTGTGATTACAAGCAGAAGATATTAACTGTGTACTCCATGAATACAACATTTCCTGGCTCTTGAGGACAAGCATGCAGACTGCTGAGGTCCAATATGGCTCACTTCACTCCACCATCTGTCACCTTGGGCAAGCCACTCCCTCCTCCCTAGTTTTTAGTTTCCTGGCTAAAAGGAGACAGTCTAAGATGCTTCCCAGCTCTGATAATTATGCGTCTATGACTTCACTGTGGTTAGAAGTATGGGGAAGGAGAAGGCTTAGAGGTGTTAAAGGTCAGAGATTGGCTACCAACCTCCAAGGCCAAGAGCCAAGTCCTGGCAATGACAGCCAGCAAGAGCAAAGCAAAATGAAAGCAAGTCAGGAGATGCCATCTGCTCACCAGCCCGCACCCAGGACCAGCATGTGGCAGGGAGGGAGGCTCTGTGAACACCACTGAGAATGCCAACACCCACTCCCAGGCTGCAGGCAATGGTGCCAGGCACCCCCTGCAAGGGGTAGATGGAATGTTCAGAAATTCACAACTCCAAGAGTGAGGCCTCGGGCAACTCAGTGCACCTCACCTACTTTGGGACTACACCAACTCCTTCGAAAGCCAAGGCATCTAGCCCCTTGACCCTGCTGGCTTACAATTCTGTGGCATTCTGAATGACAGTCTCAGTTTTTTCCCCCAGTGAATGCAACCAAGAGGCAAAGGGCCAGAAATTCACCCCAGGTCAAGAGCATGAGGCTGCGATATTCAAATCTACCCAAAGAAGTGCCCTTGAGCCAGGCGTGGTGGCACACACCTGTAATACAAACTCTCAGAAGGCTGAGGCAGGAGGATTGCCAGGAGTTCAAGACCAACCTGGGTTACATGGTGGGTTCAAGGCCAGCCTGGGTTACATAGTGAGTTCTAGGGCAGCCTGAATTATAGACACACACACACACACACACACACACACACACAGAGTAAAAACACCAGCCCTGACATCTCTCCCTGAGACAAAGAAGGAACTTGCTTTAATGACATGATGACATGACCCCACCACTTAGCTCAGCTAACCAACAAGTATGCACTGAATTTCCACAATGTGCCCGTATAGAGTACCTGCTGTGTGCACACTCTAAAAAGGTATTGGTTATCTCAGTTGTCCAAGACCGAGTGTGAGGCGGGAGACTTTATTGGAGAAGACAGTCTGCTGACTTTGGAGGGAGCCAGGCTGGGTTGGAATCCTGCCTCCACCTGCCATTAGCACCATGAGCCAGCCCCTTACTCATGATTCTCAGTCTTGGAATGGGACTAGCATCTATTTCATGGAATCACTGTGGGAATTAAATCATTAATGGTTCTGCCCAGTAAATAGGAAGGTCCTAGTGATGATGTGGCTGTTGACAACGGCATGAGGAGGATGGTCACATCACTCCCCCCACCCCGGCCATGCAATCCTATGCCGGCCCAGGGTGCGTTCCTTCACCATCCAGCTCCTGTCAGTTCACACCAAATGGAGAGTGACCCGTCTGGTTCTAGGTTCAAGAATCTAAGAAAACACTGCTCCTGGCCCTTGGACCAGGAAGTGTGAGCGCCTCGCCAGCCAACAAAGAAGCAAGTGCTTTTAGTCATCTGCTCACAGTCAGGAAAGACGAGGAACAGGGGAGTAGGACTTGTAAAGCCAGTTCCTACAAGGCAAAAGCAGTTTTACTGAAAACCCAGGGCGGGGAGGGCCCAGCTGGGAAGGAAGGTTCCTGAGTTCCTATCCCAGGCCAACTCCCAAGGCCTTGCCTTCCCATCATAGCTGCAAAGAAGCAATTCATAGGTTGTGGGAGCCAGGGATACAAATTGAAAGGCAGGGCTATGCCTCTGCTCTGCCCAGATGGAACAAAGTTGTAAACCCTGGTGATCGGTGAACTCTGGTTGTATAAACAACTTCCGGTGGCCTGAGGTTCCACGAAGAGCCCTAGGCCTGGGATGCAAGGACAATGGCCCCAACTTACTCCCAGGAGCAGGGTGCTTTCCAGAGGCAGAGAGGCTAGCGGGTCCTGCCTTGGGCTGGCCAAGCTCCCTCAGGAAGGGGAATGCAGAGACTTTAGGCAGCAGGGTCCAGAGGGCGGAACGCAGTGTTCCCACGGCCAGCTATGCAGGGAACGTGGCAGATGGGTCTGCCCAACTCCAGGGAAACATTTGCTTCCTTGTCTCACACCAACTCACTGAGAGGATGAGGAGGACAGACAAAGAGAAGGGCGGAGAAGGGCGGAGAGCTAAGTCAGGAAGCAGAGCAGAAATTTCCTAAGATCCTTCAAGAGAGCAGGTGGCAACCAAATGCCATTGTGGAAAGGGACCTTCCAGAACACCAAATTCAATTCCCTTCCACAGATCAGAAAATTTCAGAGAAGTCAGTGCTGTGCCATGGAAACAGGCTGTGGCACCAGGAAGCTGCACATTCATCCCTTTGTAGCTGTGTGATTTAGTGCAAGTTTCTTAACCCCTCTGAGCCTCAGTTTTCTTCTGTAAAACAGGAAGTCTGTCACCTACTCCACTGAGCACTTAGTACTCTGGTCAGCATGCATCAGAGACTTAATAAATATTAGCTTCCAATTCCCAAGGTCACATGGGGGTAAGAGCAGAGCTGGAGCCAGAATCCAGATGCCCCAACTCAACTCTCCAACCCGATGAGTTATGCCACATTCATCATTCCAGCTACAGAGAAGAGTCAAAGAGAAGACACGCCTGGGATATGCCACTGAGGGAGGGGAGGAAGGGGGTGATGTGATATTAGAAGGGGTTTTCTCATAAGCAAGCTCAGGAATGCATTACCACGGGTTCCATTTTGGGAGCTTATTTAAGTGTGTGCTTGGGGTGGATTAAAGGCTACGGATGAACTAAATGTCATCTCGATGACCTGTTCCGCCCACAGATGGTAGAATTCAATTCATCTCAGAGGCAGGGCTGGTTATTCCACTCCCAAACCCCCAAAAGATAGGAAATGAATATGCATTCTTTCACTCAACCAACATTTATAGAGCATATGATATGCCCAGAGAAACAGGTTTTCTTATTAACATTTTGCCTATGAGGAAATAAAGGTTCAAAGACAATAAATGAAGAAAAGTTCATACAGCTAGCAAGTAGCAAAGCCAAGATTCCATGTCATCTCCGTTTGCTCTGTGCCCTGGGCGGTTCTACATCTCATCTTCTGAGGCAGAGAGTAAGATGGTATTCCTCAGGCCAGTGGGATGTGCAGACAGAAGGATCATAGAATTACCCAGCTTGCCCCCTCCTTGGGGTTAAAGCAGCCCCTGGAGACTGCCTTGTAACCTCATTCTAGAAGCTTTCCAGCTCTCTGTGGGGGTCACCTGACCGTGGGTAGGAACCTCTCCATCACCAGACCTCTCCTCAAGGCAGGGTGTCCAGGCTACCTCCCAACATCCTCTGCCCAGGAGCTCTGCCAGCCCCCGGTTTCCCCTGGTGTCCTTCCTGAAGCAAGGGCAGGCAGGCAAGCAAAGCTATTCGGAGCCTGAGAACTACACGCAGGCCCTGTCTAGGGGCACAGATGGGTTCTCTGTTGTCAGGAGCCATCGTTCTTTAGGGGAGAAGCAACTCCTCTCCATATAGAGCTTCCAGGATGATACAGAGATAGAAGATGTGCTACGTCTGCTCCCAGGAAGCTCCCAGTCTGACTGGGAAATATGAGCAGAAGAAAGTAAATTCAATAGTAACAGAGCCAGTGCTTACTGAGTGCCAGGAACCTTGTAAATACAATACAACAAGCCCATGAGACAGGCCCTTTCCTTATGCTTTTTAAGCAGATAAATGGATAAAAGGAGGCACAGAGAGATAAAGTCACTTACGCAAGACCCCAAACCAGAAGTGTTAATGTTAGGGTTAAAACCCAGGCAGTATGGCTCAAGGTCCCTCAAGTAAAAGAAAAACACACAGGGAGCCCCTGACCAGTGCTGAGCGGCCCAAGGATGCTCTGATTTCTGGTTTGCTCTAGTTCACTTGGTTTTGGAAGGCTGCTGGGGCGGGGGGGGGAGGTCTGCCTGATGTCTCAGGTCTCGTTAAGATCTTAGAGACCACGGTCAGGTCCACCCGCCCAGAGAGCAGGTGCTGTGATCAGGATGGGGAGCCAGGAGGTAAGGGCAGTGGGGTGGGACCCCAGAGGAAGACATCCAGGAGGACTTGTGCAGACTGGATTGAGCACCCAAGGAAAGCCAGAGAGTGCCAAGGAGAGAGCTCACTGGGGACCAAGAGCCTCAAACCCAAGGACTACAGTGGGAAGGCATGGACACATTAGTGGTAGCCTTTCCATGGGAAACTCCTGAGCATCAAGCCTGGGGGTGCCACTGCAGGTGGGGAGCTGGGAGGAAGTGAGCAGCTGGCCACTTCCCACGCCCATGCCCACACTCATGCCAGTGGCCCACAACTCAGCCCCACGTCCAGCAAGGCACATCACCTTCTCCACTGCCCCAACTAGCTGACTGTGGACCATGAGCTGTGCTTTGGCAGGAGACAGAGCGAAGTCTGCTCCTAGCTTTACACTTTCCCGGCCGTCTGACCCTCCTGAGCTCCGGGCCTTCTTCTGCCGGTGGCACCATGATCATCACCGTACGGAGATGTAGTGAGAAGTAAAGGAGACGCAGTTTCTGTGGCACTGAACACGGGGCCTTACTTTTCCTTAGCTCAATAAGTAATGGCTTTTGAGTATACAGAAGTTTAATTTCCAAATATCAAGGGATTTTCCTGAAATTTATTGATTACTGCTTTCTAGGTGCATTTCATTGTGGTCAGAATACATGTTCTGCGCTGTCGGTATCTTTAAATTTATTGAACCTTGTTTCACGGCACAGCGTGCATTCTTAGGGAATAATCTATGTGCACTTGGAAAAAAATGAGTATTCCATCATTGTTGGGTGTAATATCCTGAAAATATAAATTACCAAAATTAATTGATAGCATTGTCTTCTATTTCCATATTGATTTTATCTATTTGTTCCACAAAGTACTATTATCCATGAATTATCTGTTCTGTGAGTGACATGAAGATTAGAGAGGAAATAAGTTTTGAAATTTTTGGATTTGTCTGTATCTTCTTCCAGTTTTATTATTTTTGTTTCACAGATTTTAAAGGTCTATTATATATAGAATTAACATGATAAATTGACCTTTTTATCATTATGTAGTATGCTTCATTATTCATGGTAATATTCCTCATTCTGAAATCTACTTTTTCTGATGTTCAAAAAGCCACTCCAGATTTCTTTTATTTTTTTATTTTGAAGATAGTAGAAATACAACAAAGCCAATTGAGACAATGCAGTGACTTTGGTACAGAACTTACAGCAGGTTATTGGGATAACAGTAATAGGTACCATAGTATATCTCATTATCTTCACAATAGTTGTCTAGTCAATTAAGTATAGTAAAATCAAACCAAAGGCAGAACATTATAAAATCCATCGAACGAGAATATTGAATAGAGTAAAGCAATTAATCGTAATGAAAACAAAACTGAAAACAACACCTGCTTTCAAAGAGAAGATAGAGGAGCCCCCCCATATTTGCTACATTGCATAGAGTCATCCTGCCAAGAGATGCTCAGACCTCTGTCCCCAGTTGCTAACTGGGGGGTGGGGGTGGGATGTTTGATTCCAAGCCCAAGCACCAGTAGGCTCAAGAGACACTACTGGGTCTCCTCCTGGTTCACCCCAGAGGAAGGCACTTACCAAGAGGGCGAGCAAATTGCTTCTTTGTGCAGGCTCCTGGGTTCCACCATGGCCGTGGCCAGATCTCAGGGACGGTCTCTAGTTCTCCCATTCCAGATTTCTTATGATTGTTTATATCATATATACTTTCCATCTTTTCATTCTCAGTCTATCTGTGTTTTTAAGTGTCTTTAGTCTCTTTTAGACAGCCTATAGCTGAATCTTGCATTTTAAAATCTAGTCTATTTATGTTTAATATACTGACATAATACATTTTTATGTTAGGTTTAAATCTACCATCTTGCAAATTTTATCCAATATTTCCCATCATCCCTTTGTTCTTTTTTGCCTCCTTTTTCTTTCTTCTAGATTAACTATTTTTAAATAGCCCAATTTATCTGTAGAATGAGCTTTTAGCTACATTGTGTTGATTTTTTAAATATTTTCTCTGTTAATAATATATCTTTAATTTATCACAGCCTACCTTCAAATATTATAACTATGTAAATATAATGTTAGAAGCTTACAGCAGTATATCTCTATTTTCCACCTCCCACTCTTTGTCCTATTGTGGTCATACATTTTTGTTTCTATGACATAGACCAAACAATGTATTGTTATTTTTCTTGTTTTAAATAGGCAACTGTCTTTTAAAGAAATTTTAAAATGAGGGAAACATTTTTTCATATTTAGCCATATGTTTTCCATTTTTAGTGTTCTTTCAGTCTTTTCAATACATGTAAGTTTCCATCATGTATCATTTTTCTTCTTCCTAAAAAAAAACTTCCTTTAACATTTCTTGTAGTACAGATCAGATGGTGACAAATCCTGCCAGTTTCTCTTTGTCTGAAAGAAGTTTTCATTTCATTGGGAATAGAACTATGGGTTGACAGCTTTTCTTTTCCTTCAGCTCTTTAAAGATGATGTCCTGCTGGGCATGTGGCACATGTCTGTAATATCAGCACTTGGAAAGCTGAGGCAAGAGGATCACTGTGAGTCTGAGGCCAGTCTGGACTACGAAACAAGTTCAAGACCAGTCTGAATTCTATAGTGAAATCCTGTCTCAAAAAGACAAAATTAAATAAATAAATAAATAAATAAAGATGGTGTCCTATTGTCTTCTGACCTTCATAGCTTCTGATGAGAAATCAGCAGTTATCTTTGTTCCTCTATACATAATACTGATCTTTTTCCTTGATTGTTTAAAATTTTTTTTTCTTTATCATTAGTTTTCAGCAATTTAATTATGATATGCCTTTGATAAACTTTTATCCTTTGGGGGGTTTACTGAATGATTTAGATCTATGAATTTATAGTTTTCATCAAATTTAGAAAATCTGTAGACTTTTTTTCTAACATTTTTCTGCCTTTTGGACATTTAATTAAAATTATGCTAGTTGATGTGGAATTATTCTGTAGAACATTGGAGGTCTTTTTGGTTTAGTTCTTTTTTTATCTGTGTTTAATTTGAGTTTGTATTGCTTTGTTTTTATATTCAATAAACATTTTTTTCCTGAAGGATTTAATCCATTAGTAATCTGTTGATGTCCCTTCAAAATTCAGATGTTGAATTCCTGCCTTCTATGGGACTGTATCTCCAGGTGGGCCTTTGAGAGGCAATTAGACCATGAGGGTGGAGCCCTGACCTTAGAAGAAGACATTACTAGAGCACTTGATATTCTCTCTCTCTCTCTCTCTCTACCTCTATGTCCTTCTCTTTGCTCAGACGACAGCTATGTGTGGGCAAGGAAGGGAGCCCTCACTCAGAATGTGGCCATGCTTTTACTTTGTTCTCAAACTTCCTATTCTCAAGCCTCCAGAACGGTGAGGAAATAAATGTCTGTTGTTTAAGCAGTTTAGTCTATGGTATTTTGTTATAGTAGCCTAAGCAGACTAATACATACTTCAATCTAGTAAAATTTTGATTCCATGTTATATCTTCCATTTATCTCTTCATTATCTCATCTTATTCTTTAAAACTTTGAGGATTTTTATAATAGATCTTAACAAACTTCATGTTAATTCTATCACTTACCATTTCTGAATCTAATTTAATTAACTGATTTTGCACCTGATTATAGGCCACATTTTCTCCCTACTTCCTTGTTATCTACTAATTTTTTTGGGATGACTGTCATTATTAATTTTACATGACTGTGTGTTAGATTTTATTATAATCATTTAAAGAGAGTTGGATTTTGTTTCGCAGGCAGTTAAATTAGTTTGATACTTTAGAGGTTTGTTTTCAACTTTGAATTCTATAGTCTGGCTGTAATCTCTTCCCTGAATTGCGAGTCGCATGTCCAAGGTTTTGATCAGTGTCTCCACTTACATATCTTGCAGGCTCCTAAAATGAAATATATTTGATATGGAATAATTTCTTACTCTCCTCCGCCTCAGAATTTCTTTTTCCCCCCTTTCTTTCTTTTTTCTTTATTTATATTTTGGAAAGTCTGGAGATCAAACCCAAGGCCTCAGACCTGCTAGGCAAATGCTCTGCCACAATTATATGTCCAGCCCTATTTTTTAAACCTTTAAAGGAATATCTGGAGTAATCTTTACTTTATCACTACACTGTGACCCTTTTGTGACCTCTATTAAAGGTTTCATGTCTTCAAAGAGGCTTCTTACCCAGAAAAATGGGAACTGAAAAAAATTTGTGACTCTATGAGTCTAGGAATTACTGAGATGGATTGTGGAGCTTATAGAATTAGATGTAGAATGGATAAGAGATGAGAAAGAGAAATTATTGGATAGATTACGGCATTCATCAGCAATAAAAAAAATGCTGAGGAGGAGGAGAGCGAGAAATGATTCCATATTTATATTTATATTTATATTTATATTTATATTTATATTTATATTTATGATTCCATATATATTTCATTTTAGGAGCCTGCAAGATATGTAAGTGGAGACACTGATCAAAACCCTGGACATGTGACTTGAAACTCAGGGAAGAGATTACAGCCAGAATACAGAATTCAAAGTAATCAATAAATAGCAGTAAAGAGCAGCTAACATTCATTGAGCTTTTAGATACACAACAACTGAAAGCTAACTGAGAGAATGAGACCGTCATGGGAAATTATAGACCAGAGAACTAACAATGGGAAAATCCTCTAAAGATGGGTAGAGGTGGCTCTCATGAAGAGAAGGAACAAAAGAAGGTAAAAAGAAAAAGCAGAGAAGGGTGAGAAAAATCAGAGAAAAGCCAACAGACAGAGTCATGGTGGACGATAAGGGAGTGAGCTTAGAGGAGGCCATGGGCAACACTGCCAGATGATCCAGACCAAGTACATAAAATTAAAATGAGAAACGGCTCCCGAGTTGAGAGCCTCCAGTAGTCTCAGAGGTAGGAAGCAGATTTAGTGACCCAGGGAAAGTGAGTCAATGAGAAGACAAGTGAATGGAGGTAAGGAAGTGGGAAAATATGTAAACTCTTCCTTCTAGAAAGGAGGGTTAGTGATAGAGCCATAGCCAAGAGAGCTACGGGGAAAAGAGAGGGGAAATTTTTTATTTTGGATGAGAAAGACTTTGGTATGTTGGGGGCTCAGAGGAAAGGCAACCAAAGAGGGACAATGGAATAAAGTCCTCAGAAGAGAAAATAGTAACAAGACCAATAGAACTAGGAGAGTTCTCCAAATCCACTGTCAACAGGTGGCAAAGTTACTTACCACTGGCAGGGAAGACATTACTCCCAATATCATTCCCATTTTACAGGCAGAAAAAGGAAGCCCAGAGGAAATGCCTCAAATCACACAGCTTGAGATATGGTGGAAGAGATCCTACCCCAGTTCCTGCCCACCTCACTTTCTGTCTCAGAAGGTTACCATTGCATCAGTATTGATCACTCCCACTGAAATCCAGGAAAAGTTGGATGTCTGAGTTCCAAAGAGGGGAACACAAGGGAGGGTCTCAGGGCACATTCTGGGAAGGGGCGGCTGTCAGGAGAGGGATTGGGGAAGAGAGGGTAAAGCCAGGAAGAAAGCAAAGACATCTCCACCCAGGCAGCAGCTGCTCTCAAATATGTCACAACTTGTCAAAGAGGCAGAAATAGAAGCAGTCCAGGGAGTGGAAGGGGGTGGAGTGGCATGCTATGCTTTCTGACCCCACAGAGAGGGTGGGCTGGGGGGTGACAGGGAGGGGAGAGGGACAGGTGAGAGGACCAAGTCCAGAGGCTAGGCAGTTCAAATGGGCTGAAATGAGTTCAGAGAACCATGTGGTTGCCTTTCCATGAGCTTGACTGAGTATGGGAGCAGAAGTGTCAAGAAATCATGCCCTCTCTGTTGTTACTGTCCATTCTCCAGGCCAGGGCTAGGCCTGGTTCAAACAGCCCTCCTAACAGTCCTCCCGCTAGGGGTGTGGCTCAGTGGTGGAGCACTTTCCTAACACGAACAAGAGCCTGGATTTAATCCCCAACACCACACACACACAAAAAAACCCCTCAAAGCAGTCCTCCTACTCCAGCTCCGTGAGCTCATTCTTCAGACCCATATATAAAGTCAAGAATAAAAGGGTCATTTGGATCTTTAACTCAGCAGCCCCATTTACAGATGGGCAAACTGAGGACCAGAGAGGCGACACAGCAGCAACATGCCCTGACTCCTTATCTGGGTTCCTTCCTCCACCTTCCCTTAGTTCCTGGCAGTATTTGTCCTAAGCAGAAGCTGAAGGCCATAGTCTCACACGGACCTGGGATACTCATAATCCTCACCCATATTTCCCCACTGGACCCTGGATCATATGCTCTAGTGAGCCCTGTGCTGGTTATTTTCAAAAATCCAGTTCTCCACTTTTCTCCACCAATCACCTCTCCTTGACCCCCACACTCCTCAAACTCTTCCTCCATCTCCAGGCCCCTCATTCCCCCCATCCCAAAGCCTGAGATTCTTAAAAGATGATCCCAGCTCTGAGCTCCAGATTCCAGGCAGGGATGGGATTTCCTAGTGGTGATTTGATGCTCAGTCTCCAATGGAAACAATGCAGCCCAGAGGCCTGAGGTCCTTCTCTCTTCCCCACCTCGCAGCCTTGGTCCCAGCTGCCTCCAAAGTTCTCCTCCTGTCCCAAGCCCTCAGCGTCCTGCAGGCCTCTCCTGTGTCTCCTTTTCATTACTCCATCACCACTTCTCCCCATGTCCTTGAACTTGCCATTAAAACTCTCAGTCTCCTGACTATCTGTCTGTCCCCCACCCAACCACCTGGACAGCACATAGCCACTTGCTGCACCCTTTGTCACCTGCTAGCCTCGGGGAGGGACAGAAGGTTCAGCCCCAGTGCTTAAGCTCAGGCTTCCCAAGAGCAGATGCCCTTCCCATTTCTGATGCTTCTCCTCTGCATCCTAGGGAAAGTCACATCCCTTCTCTGGGCCTCTTTCTCATGTGTAGGAAGAGGATGGACTAACTGATCCCAGACTGCCTCACTGCTCTGTTCTCACCCTGCTGTAAAACTACTGTCTCATAAATAACCAAGGCTGATTTTCATGTCATGTTTATGCATCTGTGTCCTATTGACATACCAATCCAACTTCTGCCTAATCCTCCTCAATAACACTCACACCCAAACCAGGAAAACAAAAGGTGGGTCCTGTTTTTTAAAAGTCAGAGGCTTCCTCCCTTCCAGACCCACTTGTTCTCAAGCACAAGACTCCAGAATGGGAACCTTTGATCTTAGCCAAGCTACCTGGCAGCCTAGGTTAGTTAGCTCACCTATGAGATCTTCAGGGACTAGAAAAGCTGGACATTAGACAGCCGTGACTGGGTGTGCAGCAGAAAGAGAAGGAAAGAGCTGGCAGCAGGTGAAGGGGATTTCTGAAATCCAATACTACCATGCAAATGAGATCAGCCCAACATACAAATAGACAGACTCAAGTTGAGATTGGGAGGGGGGACACATCAGCCTGGCCCTAGAGCCCCAATGGAGGACAAGGGCTTCCTCTAGAAAGAGCAGGACTACTGGAGGAGGAGGCTAGAGTCACGCAGGGGCCCCTGTGTGCCCAAGCAGTAGGGGTGGGGATTAGAGCCGGACGCCCTGCTGTCAGGTTAGAGCTGATGGATCGACGCTGGTGGCAGAGCACAAAGGCTGTTCTGTGCTTGGCACCAATGTGTTCCCATCCATCAGAAGGCAGCCTGTGAGGGTGGAGGGGTGTGCAGGGGAGGATGACCAAGCCCCCTCACACAGCTTCTCCACAGCTTGGCTGAGAGCAGAATAAGGTGGGTGAAGGAACAATCCCCCCATGAGGGTTTTGGTGTCAGTGCTGAGAGTATCAATCAACACTCCACAGCGGGCCTTGACAAAGCCCCTGGGCCACCTTACTCAGACGTACACAAACACCTCTACGAATGGATCCATGGAGACCCAGACTCACGGGGTCACCCTAACCTGCCAGCCCTGCCCTTGTGCTAGGTCACAGGTGAACAACGCAGACACAAGGCCAAATCCACACTCTGCACAGCTTCCTGCAGACAAAAGCTGTCTTTCTCTATTCACCGCATTTCCTGGGTCTGGTTCTGGCCAGAGTAGGCCCTCAGTAACTAGGTGTCAAGCAGAGGTAGGAGTGAATGAATCGTTCCTTCTCTGGACTATTTGAGCACTTCTCCCACCCTGCTCTTTTATTATCTAAAGTTTCCTACCTTGAGTAGATGATCTGGTGTCCTGGTCTCCCTCACTCAACTGTGAGCATGGTGATGGCAGAAAGACTGCGTGCTATTCACACGGGTGACCTTGGCACCTGGCACACACACGGTGCTCAGTACACATGTCCTGACTGAGAGAATAAATGAATATCCACACATGGGGGTTAAGATAGGTTTTCTCTCCTGTAGTCCCCTGGAGGCAACAAAACAACCTAGTAGAGAGAGCTCTGGGGTTGGTGGCTCAAGAGTGGAGGAAAAGACAAAGCAAGAAATGGGCCTCATATTTATTGGGTGTTTTCATGTGCCAGGTGCCCTTTCATTTAGTACAACTGCTCTGCGTGCACGCACACACACACAATCATCTTTTGCAAACCTGAAACATGCATCCTTTCCTACCCCTATCTACCCCCCTATCTACCCCCCTCCCGTGAGACTTCATCATCACACTCCTGGATTGTTCTCATAGTGGTCCAAGTGGCCACTCTGTCTCAGTTTCCAAGTCCCTCCAGGCCCAGTTGAGAGTGCTCCTATCTTTTCAGCCTTGTCTCTAAGGCCAATCAAATTACACCCTGAACTCCACACCAATTGGTCTACCCAATATCCCATCACTTCTCTTCATCTTGTCCAAACCCTGCCATTCTCTGAAGCTGGCCTAGCTCACCCCCCCCCGCCAATCTCTCCACAGAGACTCCAGCCTGAAGCTGCTTTACCATTCTAACAAACTCCTAACACATACTGTTGACAATCCCCTTGTTTGTAAGTACTTACAGTTCCCTTACTGCTTGCACAACAAACAGGGCTTCCCCAGCCTTGTGTAACCAAGCATGCAAGGTTCTGAGTCCCAGCTCACCTGCTAGTCAGCACCCTGGTAAAGCCCAGATCCAAGTTAAGACCTCACCACTCCCCAAAACTTGCCTGAAGTTATTGTCCAGCTACAACCTCTTCTACCTCCTGCTCTAACCCAAAAGGATTTTTCAGCATTTCCTGGCTCTACGCTGTGGAGAAGAGGAGGAGGGAACCCAGCCCTTCAAAATCCATGTAGATCTCAACTCCCCAATGAAGCAGGTCCTCCCTGAATCTTCCTCTTGAATCTATTTCCTCTTATTGTCCTTGCAATGGGTGTTAACTTGTCAGTCTCCTCTACAATTGGAACAGAGCCTACAGGATGGATCAGATCTAGTCTATGAAGCCCTAATTGTTTGTTTGTTTGTTTTTTTAATGCTGAGATACAAGACTACAAGGGTGCAAGTTCAAAGCTCAGGATTTCTGAAGCTGGAACTTGGTGGAACAAGCCATCTTCTGAGGTCAGCAGAGCTGGACAATGGCAACCTGGGAAAGGGATTCAGGCACTGTCAGTGTGGGTTAATCACAGTAAGCACTGTGGTGTTTGAGGTTTTAAATACAGCGTGGGGATCATGCCTTGGGCAGCCCAAAAATGCCCAACCCTGAATGAGGCCTGTGCATTGCTAATAGCTGAAGCCTGTCCAATACTTTGGAAGGAATGGGTCCTTTTGGACCCTGACTCCACCACCAAGAGGTAACCATGGATTGAGCCACCTGAAGATTTAATAGTCCTGCCTCCACCTGACACTTGAGTCCTGCATGAAGAGTATAAAACTGATGACTCAGACAGGAAGGGGCAGAGGAACCAGAAAGGTGGTCCAGAAGAGAAAAGTCTGAAGGACTCTGTTCCCTGTCCTTTCCTACTCACATCACTGTGAGCAGTCAGGAAGATTCTAGCATCCAAACAGGGTAGGAAGCTAAGTAGAGGAGACAACACGGGATGACAGATAAATGAGTAAGAGAGGGAAGAGACAGAGGGCTTAATAGCACTTGACCTTGCCACTGGGGAAGGTAGCAATGCGCAGGCTGTAAATTTTCATCCCTACACTGACCCTGACCAGTTATGTTAAACAGAAACTTTCCCCTGGCCCTTAATTTTTAAAAATCCTCCAAAAGAATATATAAGATCAAAGCTGCTTTAGAAACCCAGAAGTCGAGTCCATTTGTGTCTCTGAATTTCAGTCCTTCTTACCCCTTGGGCACCCACACATGTCCCAAATTTCAAGCAATCTTGTTCTTTGAAGAGGGAAGTCTGTGCTGACACCGAGTAGTTAAGGTGCTGCCAGGAAGCAAGGAGACAGAGTGACTCTTAAAGCCCCTTCTAGCTGAAGCCAACCCCTTCCAGGTTTCCTCCTCCCCTGCACCCACCCTGCTGCTTTGGGACTAGCAAGGAGGCAGCAGGCCTGGCCCGCTTGGCCAGGAGTAATTGAAAGGAGCAGATGAGAGGGGGAATGTGTCCTCCCCCACCTCCCCGGCCCCACAGGGACTGTCCAGAAATGAAAACTAATCAAATTACACCCGACGGCTTCCCGACCCGTGCCCAGGAGCCACCCCGGCAGGGGCAGGCTGGCTGGGCGGGGTGGGGGCCATGGGGAGAGGGACGGGGAATCACATCTAATCCACTGTAAACGTCTTGATGTGCAGCAACAGCTTAGAGGGGGGCTCAGGTTTCGGTGGCGTTGGCTATATTTATCTCTGGTTCCATGCCAGCAGGGAGGGTTTAAATGGCACCCAGCAGTTGGCGAGAGGGGCTGCAGGAGCTTGGGGGCCAGTGGTAGGCACAAATCTTTTCCGACCCCATGGAGCTGTATGAGACACCCCCCTACTTCTACCAGGAGCCCCGCTTCTATGACGGGGAGAACTACCTGCCTGTCCACCTCCAGGGTTTTGAGCCACCAGGCTATGAGCGGACTGAGCTCAGCCTGAGCCCGGAGACCCGAGGGCCCCTAGAAGATAAGGGGCTGGGGACCCCCGAGCACTGTCCAGGCCAGTGCCTGCCGTGGGCGTGTAAGGTGTGTAAGAGGAAGTCGGTGTCCGTGGACCGGAGGAGGGCGGCCACACTGAGGGAGAAGCGCAGGCTCAAGAAGGTGAACGAGGCCTTTGAGGCCCTGAAGAGGAGCACCCTGCTCAACCCCAACCAGCGGCTGCCCAAGGTGGAGATTCTGCGCAGCGCCATCCAGTACATCGAGCGCCTGCAGGCCCTGCTCAGCTCCCTCAACCAGGAGGAGCGCGACCTGCGCTACCGAGGCGGGGGTGGGCCACAGTCTGCGGTAAGTGGCTCCTCCACCTGCCCCAGGGGTAGGGCCCAGGGCAGGCCCCGGAATATCCCAGGATGCCATGGAGGGGCTCATCAGAGGGTTGGAGCAGGTGCCAGTGTTCGCAAGCTGACTCTCCAGATGACCATCTGTCTCCCCCTGCTCTTTCCAGATAAGATAAGGGCAGAGGGCAGGAGATGGAGATGGGGTGGGGCTGGCACAGGGTCCACGAGTGAGTCCACAGCCTGAATCAGAGTGAGAGCTGATCTCCGGGCCGATGCTACTGCCTAAAGGGCCAAGCCAAGTACTCACCAGAGTACCCCTACCCACATTCTGGGTGTAGCTAAGTAGACAAAGCCCACCCCATCTCATCAGAACCCTGCTAGAAGTTATCCTACTTGGGCCACTCTGCTTAGTCACCCATATGCCCAGGATCAGGAAAGCCAGAGATCTCTCTAAGCTGATACCCTGTAAAGGCGGAATGACCATCTAGGATGGAAGCCACCAAGGCCTGGGAGCAAGGCCAGTGGTGTGAACATTCCAAGGTGGGGGCACCCTGGGTTGGAGGGCCCCAGCCCATGGCCCACCCTCCGAGCCCACTGCAGCTCTGGGCTTGGGCAAGCCAGAGACACATCTGGGGATGGTCGGGCCTTGACCTTGGGCCTTGCCCCTGTTTGCAGGTGCCCAGTGAATGCAGCTCCCACAGTGCCTCCTGCAGTCCGGAGTGGGGCAGTGCACTGGAGTTCAGTCCCAACCCAGGTGGTGAGTGAAGCCTGACCCTGAATCAATCCCTAAATCCCTCCCTAGGGGAGGGATTATCTTACCTTACCCTGCTCCACACTTCTTCCTGAGGCTTCTCCAGGGACCTGCTGACCCATGGTCCCAAATGGAAGGCTGGGAGGCACTGTGCCTTCCTGCAGCCTGGGCTAGCTAAGGAGTGGTCATGGCTCTTGCAGCAACCAGCTGGTACCTGAAGATTGACCTTCCTAGCAGAGAGGAAACTGTCCCTGCCCAGGGGTCCCTGGGAACTACTGACTCAGTGCTGTAAAACGGGGCCCAGCAAAGGACAGTTCTGGTCTCCACAGATGCACTAGCATGGCTGCACCCTGGAATCACTGCCAACAGATCCACACACCACTAGGGAAGTTCAGAAGCATGCACATGAGCACATACACATGAGTGTGCACATGCAAGTACACATACACATGCACACACACTCAAAGCATGGGGAAAGCCTGGAGTAGGGAATAGGACTCCTGAGTTTTGCCCACCCATCTGTCCTGGAAATCCTGCATCACCTAAAGGGTCTCAGCCATCCCTGCCTCTCCACCTTCTCCTTACAGATCATCTGCTGGCTGCTGACCCTACTGATGCCCACAATCTGCACTCCCTCACCTCCATCGTGGACAGCATCACAGTGGAAGATGTGTCTGTGGCCTTCCCAAACGAAACTATGCCTAACTGAGTGTCCACCAGGCTGGGTGTTCATGTGAGCTCCTAAGCTGGCCATAGGTGTCACCACTTCTGCAGCAGGAGCCTCCTCCACTAGGCTATCCTGATGCTGGGAAGATAACCCGGGACTGCCACAGGCCAGACTATCCCCCTCCTCATCCATATAAGGTTAACGCACCGCTCAGCACCAAGATGGATGCCCTCACTTAGCTGACTCCTTAAAGCAGAGGCATCCCCTTTCCAAAGAGATAAAGCTAGGGGCCAGACAGCTCCCTTGTGGATGCTCCCTCCTGAGGGGGCAAACTCAGGAGTTTCCTTTTTCTCATAATGTAGCCTCTAACTCCAACCTCTACATGAAACAGTTTGAGAGACAAAGACAGTGTCCTTACCTGGGTAAGTGTGCACATCTCCTGTTCTGGTCTCTCCTTGATACCAGTGGCTGGGCTGGGCCTGCCCTGAATTGAGAGAAAAGAAAGGGAGAGGAACGATCCTCTGTTCCCAAGTTCCTGGGGGGCCAAGCTTTTGCAGTAAATACTGGGAACCTTCCAGTGGCTTTATGTTTTGTTTTGTTTTGTTTCGTGTGTTGTTTGTAAAGCTGCCATCTGACCAAGGTCTCCTGTGCTGAAGATGCCAGGGACAGGCAGGGGGAAGAGGGTGGGCCTTGGGGTGATTTCTTTTGTTAACTAAGCATCGTGTGGTTTTGCTATTATTTTGTATTTTTTTTTTTTTGCTAACTTATTTGGATTTCCTTTTTTAAAAAATGAATAAAGACTGGTTGCTAGAAGAGTGTCTGCAGTGATGGTGACGTAGAATGAGTGACAGCTGAGACTCTTCCTACGTGAAGGTCCAGACACACTATAGGGGTAGGGCTTCCAAGAAGTCTAGGGCTTGGCATGGAATGGGCTCCAGAAGTACCACAGGCATCGCCTTGTGACAGTGACCAGGCACTGGGGAATCCTGCTCTTTGGATCATTATAATGGAGTCAGAGTGGGTCTGATACATGACCTGGTTGACACCAGATTCCACAGAAGTCCTATAGGACACAGAGGAAGGCCTGCCAAGTACTACATTGCACATTAATTCACACTGTTCACAATCTGCTGCACTCCAACTTATCACCCATAGGTCCGTTGGCCTCCAATTCCCTGAGCATGCCTATATGCCCTATGTTCAGCACACTGCCTGGGCCAGAGGAATAGAGCTGATATTGATGGGGCTTTTCTCCCTATTCCTGGTTTTCTCCTGGTTCCCTATTACTAGAAGCCCTGCAGAGAACTGGGAAGTGATTAGATCAGAATAAGGTTAGACACTGTCATTTCCTCACAGAGCAAATGCTCCCCTCCCATTCTCTTCCTTTTCTCCATGGCAGAGAGAAGTTTTTGCCCCTGCCTGCAGCCCAGAGATGAAGGAGACTCACTGGGGGAGATGGCAGGGCTCACAAAGAGCCATCAAAAACAAGCTGGGGTTCTCATCATGGGATCCTATTTTTCAAAGACTGACTTCCTAAGGGGAGAAGGTCATTGAGAAATTCAGAACAAAGATTTTGGTTGGAGGTTACAGAAGGCTTAACCAGGGAGTAGAACTGAAATGGACCAAGAACACCTATTAAAAAACTTTATTAATTCTAACTGCTTAGGGCTGTTTGTCTTACTGCAACGTGTAGGTTTCAGAATCATTATAGAAGAATCAGAATTCAGAGCATGGTACATTGTATCCCCCATTCCGTTCTTTGAGGGCCTTGACAACTGACTCACCCCAGTTTTACCCTTCAGGAACTACTGACTACACTGTACGTGTTCTGAGCTATCTTCCTATACTGCCCTCCAGACCTTGCTCCTGGAGGATGTTAACACCTTGCTCTAGGTCCTCCAGAAATTCCACTTGAAGAAGACTATGGGAAGGGAACCTCAGCGATATATCACAGACCTTGGGCGAGGTTTTAGGAGGCTGGGTTTCCCCATGGCCTGCTTGCCCCAAGTAACAGTCAGGGCTTGCACTACTGGGAATCACAAATTGGTCTACTTCTCCCTAGCTTGTTAGATTTTCTTCTTTTTGAGTTTGTGTCACTAAGTTTACAATCTTCCCTTCACTGTCAAGACTCTTAACCTTAACCCACTGCCCTTGGGGGAAGAAAGGGAACAGAGCTGGCTGTCATGTCTTGCTTCTAGAGTCTCCATTCACTCCCTTTTTACGCACTAAACGTACTGAACCACACATTCAAGAAGAAGTCTTCTCCTGCGGATTCATTTCCTCTGCCAAGGCACTTCCCAAGTTCAGAGGATGGATCCAACCCCACTGATTTAGTGGTGTCCCTTGTCCTCTTTCTTGCTGAGGTATGGCCCAGAAGAAGGGTGTCAACCATGCTAAGAAGCTGATAGGCTCTGAGGTTGCTGCATCTATTTTTCAAATCCCCTTTGGTTATCATGACAGTTGGAAACTGAGGTTCATATTCATACCCAGGAAACAATGACAGCCCTTCACAAGAGTTATTAAGAGTCAACAAGTCCTCAGCCACTGTCAGATGTCCTTGTCACCTACTGTGTCACACAGCCTTCAGGTCCCAGAAGAGAAATAATTTGCTGGAAATTACATAGATGTGAATGGCAAACATAGGCCAGGCAGAGATCCAGACTCACTATTTCCACAGGACAAACAACTTTCACCAAAGCACAGGAACTTTCTTAAATTAACAAATCTTTAACCTTCACAATAGAATTACAGATAAGACCACCTAACGAATTATGAGGCTGAGTTCTTTATGAAAGTGAGGTTAAATTCCTTCTTTAGGAGACACATCTACAAATCAAACTGGGTAATCAAATGTTTAAATTGGACTTTAGGGAACCTGCTAGAATGAAAAGAATTACTTAAAACTGGCACAACAATGGTTATGTGAAAATAGGAACTTCTTAAGTGTTTGGATATTTAGTATGAATTGCAGGATATTTAGAGTACTATTTGTGCACTAATAAACATTCTGAAGTATCTAACTTCAGGTAATTTATGTGACAGGTTGGAAAACCTTTTTAAGGCTGCAGGTGTAGTGAGTGGTTAGAGCAACTGGAGGAGATGGAGGGTGGAAAGGCAAGAGTCTTCTCAACTCTGGCATCTGTTTCACTGACTAACAGCACCTCCGACACGTTGTGTCTCTTGTTCTTCTCCGAATTCCTGGCTTCTGGGCTCCGGGCCATGATGTAGAAGCCTCAAGTTAAACTGGAGCTCAGAATGAAGACTGGAAGATTCCAAGTTCAGCTGCAACCTTGGCCAAAAAAGCTGAGCCCAGACCTGAGAGGGAAACCACATCACCATCTCTTGGTAACTCTGGCTGGGTCTCACCCGTGTTCCCCCTCAGCCATCAGTGATCACCCAGACTCCCTCGCTCTCATTGATTAGAACACTCCTAGAGGAAGCAGATGACAAGGCTCTAGGAAAGAAACCAGCATTCATTTTTTCCTTTTCTACTGATGCTGAGTTCTTGTCTCCAGCTGAGCATGTATATCACCAAGCACACATTTTTACCTCAGCCTGCTCCTTCTGTAGCCCCAACCCAGGGCAGCAACAGTGGCAAGTCCTGGTATTGCTAGAACCCTTCAGAGCACATTCTTGTGGCCTACTGGTCACCAAGCACACAGACTCTACCTCTGATCATAGACAGGGTGGGAGGAGATCCCAGGTGGCTCGCAGGTACTAGGCCAGCACCTTCCCTCACCTCCGCTTGCCCTTCCTGGGCTCTGTGTCGGGTTGTTGTGTCTCGCTCCCCTCTGCCACCTGTGCCTGTGGACTCAGCCATCCTTGCTTCATGGAGAGGATACAGGACACACAATGCACTGTGTTGCATGAATGGGGGTTTGCCATTTAGATGAGCAGGACAAACATAGCCCTGTGACTATTCACAGGAGCCAAGGGCCACCCAGATGGTTCAGACCAAGAAGCCAGGGAGTTATGGAAGGCTTGAGTTCACACAGCGGAGAAGTAAGCCCCATGGCACTGGCTCAAAACTAACATACATGCTGCAGTTAGTTACCAAGAACAAGGCACCGCCAGATACAGGCAGGATGAGGCTTGAGAACCACATCTATCTCTTACCAGCTATGTGTGTGATCTTAGCTTTATAATTTTCTCCTCTATAAAGTGGCAATGTTAATACATCACAAGGTTGTGAGGATCAAATAAGTTATAACATTTAGTGTATGCTAAGATTTGAATGTTTGCCCTTCCCCAAAATTCATGTTGAAACTTACTCCCCAAAGCAAAAGCACCACCAGACACGTCATTAGGAAGTGATTAGGCCACAGGTGCTCCCCCCTCATTTGTGGGATTAGTGCTCTTACAAAGTGAAAGCCCCAAATGCCTTTCACGCTTCTGCTCCTTCCACACAGGAACATCTTGAGAAAGTGCCGTTTCTGAGAAGCGAGCCCTTACCAGACACTGAATCTGCTGGTCCCGTGATCTTGGACTTAGTCTCAGGACAGTGAGCAGCATATTTGAGCTATTTATAAATTACCCTGTCTAAGGTATTGGTTATAGCAGCAGGAAAACACTGAAGCAGAATGCTTAGCATGGTGTCTGGCACTGTTCTAAGGAATTGTACTTAATAATTTTCATCTTTTATTAATTTAATTTTCTCACAATGCTCTGACATAAGGTCGGTTCATTGTCAAGTGTGCACATCTAGAGATGTAGAGATGAAGGGCACTAACCTGACAGAGCATCCTCGCAGCTCAGTGTGAGACACAGACAAGGTGACGTCAATGAGCACACGGCATTTGAGCATGCTGAGAGAGCTCCAGGGGCTTAGGGCTGTTAGTTAACTAACTCTGCTGGGGAGTGGGCACTGCCTCCCAGCTCAAGCTTGATGTGGGTCTTGAAGATTCAAAGCTACAAAAGCAAGTAGTGCCTCTCCCTTCTGGCGAGGGGGCTGGAGGAACCTACTGTATTTCTCTAGACCGGCAAGAGAAGAGAGGGACAGGAGCCAAGTCACATGACATCTGAAGGCCACCTGGAGGAGATGCTAGACTTCAATCTGTAGGTGGTGGGACAGCAGTGTGACACACAGAGGTTTAGCAGCAGGAACTGCGGGAGCAGTGAAAAACGGAGTACCCTAGGAAGGACACGAAAGATGAAGGAGGAGATGGGTCAGGGCCAGCAGCCAGGCTCCCCACCCCTTCATCTTGTCCTCAACTTCCTCAGCACAGGTGACCCAAACACTGCCCTCATCAATACTGCGGTTATATAAGGAAACAGACAGTTATTGACTTTACGTTTTCAACTCCGATACTTCCTCCCACAGCACAGCAGCCCTTGGGACTGTGAACTAAGCAGTGTGTGTCAGGTAAGCCCAAGTCAAAACAGAAAGAAAGAAAAAAAGAACAGAGGCCATTTGTATGTTGTCTTAAAACCAGATTGTTTATTGGTACGTACACACCCACACTCACACCCACACGCATCCACACACTTGCTCCGATGCACTGAGCCAATACAGTACTGAGAAGACCTGGGGAGACATGGAGGCTGGGGAGGAGGGCTTGGATCACTGTGACTCTCCAAAGAAAATACATCAACTATGAGGCAAGGGGGACACCAAGACAATAGCTGTCCATCACTGCGCAGTTTCCTCTCCTCCATCCCCTCCCTGCAGTGCTTCCCAAGGGGCCCTGGATGGACCTGGCTCCCTCAACTTTCTGCTTTAGGACATGGCCAACCATGTCAGGGTTGCTGTAGGGAGGACAAGCTGGGGCTGACCTTTCTTTGTGCCTACCCCATTGTCAGGCAGTCTCCTGAAGGAGTCAGATGGTCTTCTAGTGCTCCACTCCTCCAATCTTAGGAACCTGGGCTTTCTCTGTAACTTCAGCATTCATTTCCCTGACATGGGGCTCTTTCTCTCTATCCAATTCATTTCCCACTCAATAATTTTTCCACTGCCACTCCCAATAGCCTGACAGGAAGGGCAGGAAACAAGGAACAAGAGCAAGGGCAGGTGGCTGCCTGCCCTATTCCAGGCAAGGGTCCACCCAGAGACCCTACTAGTGAGCTCTTCTCTAGCAGGGAGCAGCACCTGGCTCTAAGACATGGCACAGCTCTCTATCACCCTTCTGGACAGGGTGCTTCAGCCTACTGCCCCACCTGCTAGTCCAGCCCTGGCTCAACCCAAATGATCAGGTCACAAACCAGTTGCTCCAGCCACCTGTAGGATGGCATTGTTCCCAACCCTCTGCAGTAAACATGCCTGATGCTTTTCCTCTCCTTCCTCCTCAAGGAAGCCCAATGTTCCATCAACCTACCGAACACTTTTAGGCCCTCTGTTAAACTGGAAGGGTGCATGAGGAAGAGGAATTTCTTGGGAATAACAGTCCTCCCAACCAGCACCTGCATCCCTCTCACCCAGTTCCTACCATGCTGCTAGGGAAAGAGATTAAAGTGATGGAAGCTGAGTGGGTCTCAGGAATTTCTAGAGAGAAGGCAGTCCCCGGACACCACAAGAACCCCAGTCAAGGGCTGGATGATTTGAAGATGAGGAATAAGTGCCTGCCTTCTACACTGGATTTCCTGAACCAAGGACATGACTCACTGAAAAAGCAGCTTTATTTTCTTCCTGGCAGGAAAGAAAATAGGAAGGAAATTCCAGGCTGCCTCTTTCCAAAACCTGATTTTAGGGTCAACGCATATTCAATCCACTCATGAGGTTTATTGACATGGGGCTGAGATTAAGGAATTGAGGCTGAGAAAGACAGCAGGGAAGGAGTGCTGGTGGCAGAGTTAGCAGCACAGTTAGATCTGTTCTGCCTCTGGGGCTGAGATGCCCCCAGGCCAGAAAGGGCTCCCCGGAGTTGGGCCTGGGGGCATTCCCACTGCCCTTTGGGCTTCAGGCTACCAGAGGCCATCAGCCCTCCCTCTTGCTTGCCTGCTACACTTCTCACCAAGCAAGGGCTGAGAGTTTCCCCACCCTCAGTCACCCTGGCTCAAGGCTCCGGGGGTTCATTTCCTTCTGACTCTTCCTAAACTCACACTTAGGATTCAATTTAAGCCCAGCTCCCGAATTTCTACTTTAGTTCTTCTCCTGGCCTCACCATCCTGAGAGAGAATGTGATCTCCTTCATCTCCTCAGCCTCCAAGCAAGTGCCAGAGGCAGGATCTTCAACTTGTGAGGCCTTAGAGGAAGCATGATGTTGGAGGTGTCAAAATCAACCTCAGACCACCTGGTACAAGAACCAGAGTGGACAGGGACCACGAGGCAGTATAACTCAAACAGGACACAGTCTGCAGTGCGCCTTTCCTGGATGGACCATCTGGGTCCTTGGCCCAGGATCCTGACCCTGGAGGAGGGCTAAGTCCCGACCAGGATAGGTCCAGAAGAGACTGGGTGGCGTCACACCCACCCCGGGCTCCCCTTCTCTCCCTCCCGGAGAATCCCAAACGTGGGCAACCGGAGCGCCTCCACTACAGCAGGAGACCCCAGCCACATCCAGGAGACTTACAAAGGACACGCGGTGGGAGTCGGGGTACTGGGATGCCGAGGGGCTGGATGAGTATATTCTTGAGATCCAGGGCAACTGGAAAGTCACACAGGAGACTAGGAGTCGTGGGAGGTAGGGGACCGAGCAGGAGAGGTCAGGGCCGGCTGGGCCTGTGAAACCAGGTGGACGCCAGCCCTGGGGGCCATGGCTAGTCCCGGAAGGCGGAGAGCATGTGTCCGTAGAGATAGTGGGAGTGAGCTAAGAGAGAAGAGACAGAGACAGGGGACGCGGAGTCAGAGCCAGTCCCCAGACGGCGGCGCGGCAGCAGAGGGTCTGCAACATGCTCCCAAGCGCAAAGCGCTCCGGTCCCCCGGAAGCGCGCAGGGCAGCCGGGCAGGACTGGCGCGAGCGGGGCGGGGCTGCAGGCCGGCCGGCGGCAGAGGCAGGCGCGTGGGGCCGGGGCCGGCGGCAGAGGCCCGCGTCCCAGGCCTGGCCACTTACCCCGAGCCGGGGGCACACCCCGTCGGACCCGGGGCGGGCGGGAGGCAGGGGGGTCAGCAGGAGTAGGTCCGAACCGTGGAGGTCTCCAGTCTCTGCGCCCCCGCCGTGCCGGCTGGCAGGAGTCGGCAGCCGCGGGAGAACACACAGAGCGCGGGTTAGTGCGCGCACACGCCCGCCGCGGGCCTGCCCGGCAGCGCCCCCCGCCCCACCGCAGCGTTAGTGCAGCCACAGCCGGGCAGCCTCGCCCTCTCCCGGCCCGGCCAGGAGTCCGCGCCCGCTGGCCTCGGCCGTGCCCGCCACTCACCTTCGGGCAGCATCTTCTTGGGCGGGGCCGCGGGGGGCTGCAGGGGCCCCAGGGTGGACACGCGGAAGGCGGCCGGCAGGGTCTCGGCCGAGGCGCTGAGCAGGCCTCCGCTGTGGTGGTCCCGCGGCCGGAAGCGTTTCCTCCAGGAGGGCGCGCGCCGGAACACCTTGTCCTCCCCCTGCACCAAGGAGGGCGACGGAGGGCGGGTTGGAATTGCGCCCTCGCTCCAGCCTGGGGAGGGCGGCTGTAGCCGGTTAGGGTACAGCTGCCCCCTACCCCTGTGGAATGAAGCGAGCAAGGTGGCTCTTCTCTGGAGCCCGCAGTTTTTCCCCTGTAGAGTGAATCGGGCCGACGTGGATGCCTGCCTCTACCTAGGGTCGGGAAGGTCGCCTGGTCAGATCCGTCATCCAGCAGTCAAACCCTGCTTCCCTGCTCACCCCAATCTTCTCAAACTGAGCTCAGGTTGCTGGTCGATCTGTCAAGCTATTCCTCTTCTGAGTCTCCCCACGGGATCACCCACCAGTCCCCCTGTGTCAGAAATAAAAGACATCTGGCTTCCAGTCCTGGCTTGGCCGTGTTTCTAGCACCGGACCTGAGGAAGTTCCAGTGTCCTCATCTGTGAAATGGAGATACATTGTCTGCCCTACGTGTTCTCAGGCTACCTACCCCAGGGGATCCGATGTGACAGTGGTGGTGCAGGCAGATAACCAGAAACACACTCCTCCAAAGGGCATGGCGAGTGGCCTCCCTCCATCTACCACTTCACTATGCCAGCTTGGTCTCTAAATAACTAGCTTGCCAACAGGCAGGCAGGGCCCCAACCCTACAGGATGTGGAGGTCTCCCTGCTCCATCCTTTAGACCCACATCCACCCTGCTTTGCAGCCAGGTCTCCGTCCAACACTGTGTTCAAGGGCTGCAAGCTGCAGGCAGAGTGGTACCAATGTGACCAGGGACACTATCACCCTCCTGACCCCATACCCTTGGGACTTGTTTGTGCCTTGTGGAGGTCAATAGCTCCAATAGATTCTTAGCAGCAGGTACCTCTCTGTCATAGTTTCCTAGTAGAATTTTTACATAGACCTAGGAGATCTTTTCATTAGTATTGCTTTCACCTTCCCTTTTCTCCTTACACTCTCCCTCCCTCCACCCCTTTCACTTTGTCTGTCTGTCTGTCTGTCTGTCTCTCTCTCTCTCTCTCTCCCCTCCCTCCTGTCTCCTCTCTCTCCTCCAAGGATCCAGAAACTATGATTATGATCTTTTTTGTTCTAACTGTTGTATCCCCAGCTCCTGAGTAGTGTCTGGGAATACTGCTGACACTCAATAAATATCTGCTAAATGAATGGATAGCAGCTAGCTGCCTACACAGGAGTCCATTCCTATGTTTAGCAGGAACTTTGTCTTCCCCTTTACCTAGTTCACACCTGTTTCCTTCAGTCCCCTTTCCACCTTCAGCCAACCCTCTGGGTTGGTTTCTATTCCTCCTCTGAGGTCAGACCAGCATGTTCTTCCTGCTCCTGCCCTCTTGGGTCCTGATCTTCACAAACAGGGAGAACTGGATGAAGCCTTTCTGATCCATGACAGGAAATGGAACCAGAACCAGCAGGAAGCCTAGCTGTCTAGGAAGAGACAGCTCAAGGTTTTGATGAAGTTCTAGGTGGCTGGACCTGGGCCTCCTCCTTAGACCTCAGATCTCTGCTGGTACTGCTCCCCTCACCAATCTCACCTCATTCCTAGGACCTGGTTTCCACTCTCAACTTCCTGCAAGAAAAACCAGACCTCTCCAGCTGCCCCCCTCCACTGCAGATGCATCCCAGAAACCCCACTGTGCTACCCAGTGCTGTCACCCATGTAACCGTATTGCTCTACCCCAAGACCTGAAGCCTCCCAGGCCAGCCAGCTCCAGAAGCTCCTGGGAGGAGAGAGATACAGGGAAAGACGCAGAAATCAGAGACAGTCTGCTCCAGACCTATTCTGCCGCACACCAGCCCTGAAGCAGTAGTAATATACTTTTTCTTTGAGCTATAATTTCCTGTAAAATGGGGATAATAACCTGTCTATAAGTGACAATGAGCATAAAGTGAAATGTCTGTCACCATTGTGCCACCATGCCTGTCCCATCCCTGGCACAGGCATTCTAAGGGTGTTTTATAAGAATTGAGGAGAAACTATTTTTTACAAGAGATAGCACCATGCTAATATATACAGGAATCATTTTTCCAGAAAGCAACAAAGAAAGTTAAAATTCTAGGTATATGGGGCCTGACTGGTGGGGTCATTATCCCAGGAGCACCAGGAAAATTGAGGTCTTTGAGAGTGGAGGGTATTCGTTTATCTCCCTGATCGGAATTTACATACCACATATATTCTCCCCCATCCCTTCAGGTACCTCAGTGAAGAAAACACACCTCACTGAATTATGTATACTCTTGAGTATGTCCTTCCTGTTTACTGAGGCAAAGCCATCATTCTACCCAGTTGTTTTTAGCCCTGTTAAACCCAACTAAGCAACAATGATCTGACTGAAGACGGAAAAGCTAAAAATAAATCAAGTCCAGGATCTTTTTTAACTTGCTTGGAGCCAAATCAGCTGAAGCAGACCTGACCAGCAAGGGCAAGCAAGGTTGGTGATAAGTAAGCAGGGAAAAGGCAAAGGAGAGAAGAGGCCACATCCTCAGGAAACCAGTGAGCTTGACAGACATCTCTAAAGGAGCACTGTGGCTCCAGACGTCAGGGGTATCCTTAAACTCCAAGGGCAGACCTAATAAAATTAACAGCAAGTCTTGCTGGGCAGGACGCAGATGTGCTAGTTCGGCCTGACAGCCAAAACAAAGGTGTTATCCCAATGATGCGGTCTTTGGGGAAAAACCTTTGATCCTGTGTGGCAAGGAGTGCTGGGCACAGAGCTGGAAGCTGCTAGGAGTATAACATAGAAGAGCTTTCTGCTTTTATACCACAAGGGAGTTTCATAGAGACTTCTCCACAGCCTACTGCTACCCGAAGACAAGCCCAGCTAAGCCTAGCCTCCCTTAGGCCAGCCCACCAGTCATCAGCCAGGAAAGCAGAATTTGTGAACTTTAGTGACCAAATCTCTGAGACCCTTGATTCACGACCAGTACTCACGTCATCCAGCTTCCGGTCTGTGCCCAAGGCCAACAGGTTGTTGAACTCTCTCTCCATCACCTGGCGGGCCTGGAGTCCACATAGTAAGAGAGGAAAGTCTGCAGTCAGTGACCTTTATACCATTTTCCCTGTTTCCCAGGGTCCCGGGGTAGATGGGGCAGGACTTTGGTGCATTAGGTCATTTGAAACTTTCACCACCTTCCTGAGGCTATTCCTTTTAACAAACCTCAGTGTCCTATCAGAAGTGAAATTGTTAAGCTTAGAAAATTAGAAAAAAATGTAATATTTTTAAAAAGTAGGCCCATAGAACAAATGGAGGATTGGCTTTACCTAGTGGAGGAAAAATCGTACTCACCTGCCTTTCGAAAGGGTGTGGGGGAAAAAAGCATGCAGACCATAGACAAACAGAACTTAACTTACTCAGATTAAATAAATACATTTCAAGGGTCCACATCACAAACTTAAATTAGGGAGACCACTCAATCAGGGTTATCAGAGGCTGTGAGCTGCACAATACACAAAACCTTTCTCTAGGTTTCCCAGAAATTAACTCATTAAGAAAATAGCCAGACACAGGAAAATTTGCAAACTTTCAGTCACCAAATATTGTGACCATATTAAATGACAGATTCCATACTGAGTCAGATATCACTTCCCCTGAGAGCTAAGTGAAACGAACAGGTCAGGAAAATATGAACACTGAGAAAGCAACAGGGATGCGTCCCTACTACAATTTATAGGATTATTGCTATCCAAACAATGTGAATTCATTTTGAAGTAGACTAGGAATGCATTTTTGAAGGAAATAGGAAGTAAATAGGAAGTAAAAGAAAGACAAAGGCCCTTTTTTAGGTGGAAAATAATAAACACAGCATTCAATAAGGATGGTCTTTATCAGTATTGAGAAAGTAATATTGTTACAAATACCCTGAAAGGAGAAACATAATACATTTTCAAGTGTCCAGTAACATTGTTCCTCTGACTAAGGAAAGGCTAAGTATCAGTTTCAAAAATACCTTGCAGAGCTGTGTAAAGAGCCAGGAAAATGACAAATGAGGTGGAAGCTAAAGCAAATGCAGAGAGAGTGTGTGTGGGGAGAAATCTAAGCTTTTATTAGAGAAGTGGGGATCTGCACTATCCATTTAGACTGGTTAGGAGAGGTCACTGGTCCCAAGGGGTCACTAAGGACAGACACACTGGCCCTGCGTGCTGCCATGAACCCCAAACGCCAACACTCCACCCAGAACTTTGAGACAACACAGCCCTACCCTCACTCGAGCCAAAACGTGTCTACTCCCAGAATAGCCTGTGCAGCGCTGGTGGCTGAGTTTCAAAAGCAACCTGGCAGCTGCAAACAGTCCAGACAAGGGCAGCTAAACCGATCAGGGGACAGAGGCACATCTATATGAGGAAAGCCTAAAAGAATTAAGACCACTCTGATTGGAGCAACAAAGGCTTGGGCCCAGGGGCAATAGGATCAGAGTTTGTGAAATTCAGTTTTCACAAAAGGTGAGTACTGGTCAAATAGCATCAGCCTTACCAAACTTCAGCTCTAAGGAGGAGGCAGCTCCCTCCTCAGGGGCAGCCTGGCAGGGGCATACGTAGGACAAATAAAATCAGGAAGTACTTTACACAACTGTTAGTAGAATCCCATTACCCACAGGAAGTTAGAAAGGCCAAAACTATAAATAGGTTCTAGAGAATTTAGATATATTCTTGGATGACAGCTCCGTAATAATTAGGAAATGTAATTGAAGAAGATGCCTAATCTTTTGCACTGTTGACAGGCAGACGGAGTCCTGGCATGGGGAGGTCCTGGGCTGTGCTGCACAGTATATTTAGCTTGCAGAGACCCAGGGGCCCAGGGGTAGATCCCTGAGCGGGCAGACAAAGGAGATCTGGATGTTCTGCTTATCCAAGCAGGTCAGAGCCAAGGAAGGCAGAGTCTCAGCCACAACACAGGGTTGGGAAGAGACGATGGGGCCACATGTGTTCCCCACGGGCGTTAGCTACTCTGCACAGGCCCCGCTCGTGGAGGTTTGAGAATGCAGCCATGGCCTGGAAAGCCCTCGCCCCCGGCAAACCTCGGAGCCTGTACGTGAGTGAGAAGGAGACTGCCTGGTGAAAAGGCTGCAGACCTGGGTGTTCTGTGTGGGGATCTGCAGGACCAAAGCCAGCGTGTTGTGGTCAAAGTTCTCATCCAGGGCCAGCAGGGCACCGTGGACACCACTCTCGTGAAGGTTGCCCGCGTAGTCCCGAAGCCCAATGGACTGGACCCAATGAACCACTTGGTCGTTGGTCCAGACCAACACATCTGAAGGGCAGAGGAAGGAAAGGGCAGAAAGAGACAGCAGATTTGGTCCAGGCCCCTCCAGGGGTAGGAACAGAGCTCCTGGAGCCCATCAGCCTGCTCTCGGACTCCTGCTCACCCCCACGTCTCTAATCTTTCCCTCCTTCCTCCATTCCTGCCAGCCTGCAGGCCTCTGTAGGCCCACAGACTCCCTGGAATCCCTGTACAGGTCGTCCCCTTCCCCAGGCCAGAATGGCCTTTCCTTATTTTCCACCTTCAAAGTCTCCTCTAAAACCTGCTTCTCTCCCATCCAACCACAGCAGACCAAGGTCCATGAGCACCAGTCCAAGGCGCTGTCCTGGGCTTCCTCCCATCTTTCTGGCTGGTGGCCGCTGTCTGGGAGGGGATTTAGACAGGTGTGATTGTGCTGGCCATGGGCAATGTCTCCTTCATCAGGCCAGGCGCTCCCAGAGGCTGGGCTGCATCTTCCCCTTAGCCCTCAGTTTCCTGAGGCGCAGGACGCTTTCTCTCCTGCTTTGCTGCTTCTGCGGCACCCTTCCGCGGCCCGCAAGGCAAGACCCGAGGGGCTTACCCTTGGTCTCGTGCTGGCTCTCCTCCCGCCTCTTCTCCAGCTCCTTCCGATCATAGTTCAGCCTCTTCAGACACATGATGCCGTACTGAAGACTGGTTCTGTAAGCACACAGCAGCCACAGCCTCAGCGGGGCCATGCTCTCCCCACCTGCCCCAGGAGGTCCTGGCCAGCACGAGGGGCACCCAGCCCCTCCACCCCTCCTGCTGCCAGCAGGGCTGCACCGGAGCCAAGGTTACTCCTCTCTCTCTCTCTGTCTCTCTCTCTCTCTCTCTCTCTCTCTCTCTGTTACTTCACATGTTCCCTGTCCCCTCTCTCCAGGCATGCAAGTGACAAAGACGCACATTAATCACAAGTTAAAAAAAAAAAAAAGGAAAGAAAAGAAAAAGAAAAAAGAAAAACAAGCTGCTCCTTTTATATTACCATTTCTCGCAGAGTTCTTTCAGTGGCCTGCACAATGGGTTCCCTTACTCATCTGACCCTCCCTGTGGTTACCTTCACCCTCATTCTCTGCAGCAGCCACAGGCACACCCCTTTGGGTCCTCGAACACAGCAGGTGGCCTAGACCTTTGTGCCTCAGGGTCTTTGCACTGGCTGCTTACTCTGCCCAGAATGTCCGTCCTCTCCCTACAACATAGCTCACTCCTCCATTAAGATTTCTCAAATGTCACTTTCTCAATCCAACCCACCTGTCACCTTCATCAGAGTTAAAACTACACCATCACCATCACCACCTCTGGCCCACACTCCCAATTCCCCTTACTTGGTCTAAATGTTTTTCCCTAGAACTTTTGATCTAGTCACATACCTTACATTTATTGTTCCTTACCAGTTAGAATGTAAGCTCCAGAAGGAGGGCAGGAGATTTTGTTTTGTTCACTGATCTTAAACTTCTAGCACATAATAGGTATTTTTTTATAAATGCCTAATAAATTAAATGAAGTAATTCACATAAATTATGAAGAGAACTACCTGTGTAGCAGGCCACAGTAAGCACTACATAAATGAAACCTAAACTAGCCTGAGGACCACAGACACTGTGGATTACAAGGGACCCCCGAGCTATTGGTCTGAGCTCCTCCTAATGCAACAGTCACCCCAGAGCATCCTTAAGAGTACCACGAGCCAGTATCTGGACAGCTCTGGGGACCCTCAAGGCAGCTCACCCCACGTTAGAAGACCCGGAGGGTTCTTGCTTAATGTGAACACTGCCTTGTCCCTCAGCCTTCCTGGGTTTCTATGTCCATGGAGGAACAGACCAGAAGGACCCTCCCAAAGGCAACTGCATCTGACTCTATTTGTGAGGTTAAGTTAGGCAAACTCTTCCTTCCTCTCTCCCCTGGCACCGTCTGGCAAGCCCTTCTGCCTAGAGCAATGTCTCCCTCACAGCTCAGAGGCATCATTTCTAGGAATCCCTTCTGGTTCACATACCCATTTATTGCTCAAGCTGCTGACTTAAGCCTTGGTCCAACATGAGGGAGCAGAAGCTGTCTAATTCCTCACTTGCTGTAACGTGCAGGACAGTCCCTGTGACTTTCAGAGCTTCTCCACAGCACAGGTCAGGCTGGGTTTGAATGCTTGTTCTGCCACTTGCAAACTGAAGGTCACTAAGCTTAGGATCACCAAGATGTGGTCTACCTCCCTTTTCAGAATGTGGTGACAATGAGTGAAAGGGCTCAGTCCAGCCCCTGGGACATCTCAGGGACTCAGAAATGGGAGCACTTCAAGGATGAAGGTTCTGGTTACTGTGTGTGTAGGTCTGATTCAAACAGGAGCTCCTTGAGGAAACCTGCCCAGCAGAACACCCTGTCCAAGGAAAAACCTCTGAGCGGGGTGTCAAGAGATGGGGGAGTTAGTGCATTCTGTTACCGCCTGGCTGAGTCACCTGCTGGGCCTCAAATTCTACTGGATTTGTTTTCTCTGTCTATAAGAGTTTTTACATATCCCTTTCTTGTCATAAAAATCATGGTTTCTAAGAAGTTTTCAAGACTTCAGAACATGTTTATGAAATGTTAGGCAAAAAAAAGCAGGTAAATGCACAGCTGAGGTGAGGCATGCGGAAAATGCTTTAGAAACTCCAAAGCATTCGAGATGCAGAGCTGGAGCTGGAACCACGCAGCAGGCTGGGCTTCGCTCCCAACTCTGGGCTCAGGGGCTATGGGAGGACTTCCGTGGTACAGGGTGACGCTGGCTGACATCTTCCAGCAACCAGCACATCCTAGCTTGGCGGAGGACCAGCCTTCTCCCCAGCCCTATCAATCACCAGCAGGGGACAGGTGCAGCTAGGTCTGGCCGCCTCCTGGGCAGAGACAAAGGATTCCCTTTCAGCCAGTGGAGGGAGGGGAGGAGGGAGCACACAGACTTCCCTCCAAATCGGCCCTCACAAGCTGTGTTTGGGGCACTGGGGTCAGGAAGGCCAGGGTTCCAGGACAGGAGTCTCTGCAGGGTGGTAGCCCTGAGTCAGCAGATTTGTTCCACCTGTACTGTGCCATCATCCCTGAGTGACCTTGGGCTAATGATCCCTCCTCCCACGCTGTGACATGAGAAAGCTAGCTAGATCCTTAGTTCTGTTCTGAGTTGGAGGTCATCCTTGGGGGACACCCACGGGGCCCTGAGGAAACCCTGAAAACCCACACTTTCCAGCCTCACCCCTGTCATTATCCACTCAAGGCAAAGACGCGGCTGAAGCAGCAGCCTGTGCTACTTGGAGCTGGGTGCTGCAAAGGACTCCAACAGCTGTCAATTCCTGCAACCACTGCCACCCAGTGCGCTCTCCAACTTAAATGCCCAGTGGACCAGGTGGGCAAACGCACATAAGGCAGGCAGCTGGGGGGGCCCAGAAGGACGCGGAGAAGGCCCACCCATCCTGTGAAGGTACCGCTGTCCCCTGTAGTAAGTCATTTCCATGGAGGAGTGTGCGGACAGAGCTCAAGGTTTTTCAAGAGAAGCCAGAAGTGCGGAGGTTTGTATAAAGTCTCCTCCTGTTTAAGTACTGGCAACTAGATTCATGGTTTTTAAAATACACGTGGGCCAAACAAAACTATCTGCAGGCCAAATTCTGCCCACATGCTGTCAGTTAGGACCTCCACCGCCACACTTTTAAACAGAAGATCTCTTCAGCACAGAGAAAGAGAGGACTGGTTGATCCCTGAACCAAAGAATATGGGTCCAAAGCTGAGGGGCTCCAATCTGCAATACCAGCAGGAAAAAGGCCTAGACACCCTTTGTCCTTCAGCTTAGAGCGATTGAGACACCCAAACTAAATTTCACATTCAGTTTGAGTCTTTTCAGGGTAAGCAGATTTCAGAAAGCCCAAAGACAAGCTAAGAAATTCAGGCCTCAGTGGAAAAGTCTCAAAGAAGATGCTAAAGAGAATGACTTTTTGTCTCACGAGTTAGAGGTAAGAGGATCAGATCCATCAGCTGCAGGATAACATGAGAATTGAACAAGAGTGGAACTTCCGCAAGAAGGAAACCCATTACCCACTAGACCTGGCCATGCAAAGAGGAGAGGCATTTCTGTTTCTGACACAGACCTCCTCGCTGAGGGCAGTGGCCCTGGTCCAGCCCCACTCACCGATGGAAGCTGTCCACCATCTTCAGGTGGACACGCAGGTCCTTCTTGGTGAGGTGGTCCAGCATGCGTGCATCCACCAGGCACTCCATGAAGTAGCTGCGGTACTGGGGGAGACCCAGGCTAGGCAGCCACTCATTCCCAATCCACTCATGGTTCATGTCTCCGTAGGCCAGGGTCTGGGGAGCAAGAAGGAGGAAAGCCGTGCCACCCAGTTGCAGCTGGCATATCTGCTTGGGAGAAACTTTAACCAATCCCCCACCAAAGGGGTAAGAAGAGTGGACCAATAAAATTTCAGTTTCTTTTAACTAAGGGGCAAGTAAAGTGCAGGGAAGTTTATTTTATTATTTTATTTTATTTATTTGAAATGCTAAACCCATGGCCTTCACACTGATTTACATCCCCAGCCCTTTTTAAAATTTTCTATTTTGAGGCAGGTTCTCTCTAAGTCTCTATCTTACCCAGGCTGGGCTTGAACTTGTGATTCTCCCGACTCAGCTTCCCAGAGTGCTGGGATCACCAGCACGCACAACCACGGTCAGCTGAGGTGGGAGATTTTAAACAGAGCTTTCCAAGACCTCAAAATGATCCAGTTCCACTCATGAATCAATTATCTACACTAACGAACAGCAGCAAGCAAGCATCCAGGCAGCAGAGAACATGAACCCTTCTTGTTGACTGTGGAATGCACTGTGCAGACGCCCTGCCTCCCTGCCTCCCTGCTTCTCCATGGGCCTTCAGCCCACTTAGCCCAGGGACAGACTGTGCACAGTGGACCTGCAGAGCAGCAAAGTATGCCAGCCTCACTCTGGAAAGTGGCTGGCCTCACGGTCCATGGGGACATTAAACAGGAACTGAAGCCCTGATAAAAACAAAGGGCAGGTGGCTTGCATGTGAATAGCCAGTGGAGTCCTCTAAGACCTGGTCCTCTGCTCCCTTTTGTAGGTCCTTTGCTGCCTTCCCAAACCTCCTGACCTTAGCAAGAGGGGCCTCCATGACTGCCACCTTTTGAAAGCTTTAGTTTTAACAGCGACTTTCCATCATACTTGACATCATACTTGATGTTTCCACATTGGTAAATTTATTTTGTCACCTTTAACGTGAACGTGTTGGTGTATATAAAGCTATGTGTCATGTGCGCTCACTATTGAGTACAAAATAAAGTTACTATTGCAGACAGCACTGAAGGGAAAGAGCAGACTTCCACTGTTCATTCTCCGCACCCTCACACCCATCTTGTGCTGTTTTTCCCTCTCCACTTCTCCCTGCCCCTCCCAGAGGTAGCCACCCTGCTTGACTTTCTGTCCAGCACTCCCCTGCCTTAAAAGCGTGTTCACAGGGCCAGGGATCTAGCTCAGCAACATAAGCGCCTGCCTGGCAAGCACAATGTCCTGAGTTCAATTCCTGGTACCAAAAAAAATGTTCACAGTTTCTACGATCACTAATGTCTATTCTTCTAAACAATATATTACTAACTTTGTTTTTGAGTTTTAGTATCAAATTCTTTGAGGCAATCGGGACTTGCATGTTTCGCTTAGAATTGTATTTCTGATCTCTCTCCGTTTCTCTGCTGCACAATGTTCTACTGTGTAAAGGTGATTACTGACCAGTCCCCATGTCCTGTGGATGGGGTTTCCCTGTAGGAGTAAACCGTGCTGCTTCCTGGTTCATTCTTCTTGGTGGCACCTGTCACTATCTGAGGCTGCTCCATGCGTGCTGTACTTGTTAACAACCTTTGTATCCGGAGAGCTCAGAAAGGCCTAATGCATGGTAGATGCCCGATGAACTTTTGTGCACTAAATGAACAAATGAGAGGCCTCTGCTAGTTTGCCAGAGTGGCCCCCAGAGGGGCAGGGAGAGGGAGACTCGCACCAATCTGAGTCTCACTGTCACTCATGGGAAGCAAGTCAAAGTACAGAGAAGAGCTAGGCACATGGCAGGGCACAACCCCAGGGCTCCTCACCGGCCACCCTGAGAACTACAGCAAGGAGCTCAAGGGGCGCTGGTAGGGAGTTCAGTGGGAGCAGAGAAACTGCATTTGTGGCTCCTAGCACGAAGGGGGTCACACATGCTGGGACTTGAGGGGCAGGGAGCCTGCCGTCCTGACCTTCTGAGAGCTGTCCTGGCAGGGACGTGAGTCTTACCTGAGCCCAGCTGCCCTCCTCACTGTCCTAGCAGGAACAAGTGCCGCGTGTCAGGGAAAATAAGCAAAATCAAGAAACCCAGCAAACTCTACCCGAGGCCCACAGACAGTAGGGAGAAGATGCCTCAGCTAGGTGGGTGACCAGGGAAAGCAGTTGTGACAGTTTAGAGAGCACAGAAGGCTGGTGCATGGATCCATGTTCATGGTGAGAGCGGAGCAAATGTGTGTGTGGCAAAAACACACTTCCTTGCCTCTTGGGATTGACTGGGAGCCAAGCAAGATGTCAGGCTCTCCCAGCCCTGCTCCTGCACCAGGGATCAAGCCTGGAGCTCAAGCCCATACGAAGGCGAAACCCTCTTTAGCCCAGGGCTCTCCCACTGCAGTGTGCTGAGGGTCATGGGGAAGCTTGTGTCCCCCTAGGACACACCGCACAAACACAAACCACTCAGTTTCCCCTCCTTCCCCTCAGCCCTCCACCCTGAGACCAGGATGCAATGAGCATCAGGGACATCAAGCGCTGCAGACTCCCCACAGCCTTCCCTTCATCTCATGGAAGTCGCCAGCTTTAACCCCAGGCCCAGAGCCAAAGGCTAGACTCACTGTTTTGGTGGATGTCGCCAGAGTCTCCATCTCCTCGTGGGTGACCCAGACATTCCCGGAAGACTGCAGGCATAGAGGAAACCTAGCTAGTTTGGGTCAGGTCCCTGAGATTCCCAGAAGGCCCAGACTCCCAAGGAGCTAGACAAAGCTCCCTTCCCTAGTCCTCCAAATGCTTGGCCCAGAGCCCTGCACACTGACGAGCTCCAAGCATCTCTTATTGTCGCATCTACCCTACTTAGCATAGGACCTGGTGCATAGAAAGGGCTCAGTGCGTGTTTCTTGGATGGATATGAATGAATGGTGCTGACTCAAAATGGAGACTGACCACAATCACAGAGATGAACAGCAGTGTGATTTTAGCTCATGTTAAGGTTAGATGACAGAGGACAAAATTCTTAAATGCCCTACAGCTCTGTCTTCTCCAACCTGCCAATAACACAAAACCCCAGAATTCCCATCTGAGAAACTCTATGCAGAGATCTGGAACTGCTCTCAGGCAAGAGTGGGGAAATGGAGGCCATGGGTGGTATGTAGGAGGCAGCAAGCCAGCCCGTGGATCCCCTCCTAAAGACTGGGAAAGCCTTTCATGAGGATGGCAAAGGGCAGAGCCCAAAGCCACTATTCCCAAAAAGCAGCGGGAGGCTTTGCAAACACAATCCAGGGTCTTTGTAAATGTCCTGGGGAGGGAGGTCACTCACCGTTCGTGAGGTGGGAGGGGCAGAGGGACTGGTGAGTGATACCATCTCCTGGATGGCCAGCCGCAACTTGAGCCGGTGCAGGGCATTGCTGATGCCAATTTCCCGCTGGATTTCTGTGTCTGACAGGGCGGACATGATGGCACCACTCTTGACGTTGGCCCGGCAGGCTGCCACATACCAGGCAGGCATCCCCACCCAGAGCTGCAGACATGAGGTGCAGGGATAAGTCAACCCCTTCCCCCCAAGACCTGGTCCCACTGCCAAGAGCTTGGTCCTACCAAGCCAGGGGCCAAGGCCAGGCCTCATCCATAGTCTCAGTCTAGCAAACACAGAGCACTGCTAGGACCTTAGGAATACAGGGATGACTACCGACAAACCATTTTACAGATTAACAGTCAGAGGCCTGGGAAGGTGAAGGAATTTTCTCAGCACCACAAAGCCGATCAGCTCTTAGGGGAAACCTCTTAAGAACCAATTGCCTACGAACAAGCACCCCTTACCCAAACTTGGATGCCTATGAGACACCAGTAAGCAGAATCGATTATGTCCTCTAAAGTTGGTTCTAAGTGTGTCTGTGAGGACAAACACTTGGGGTGGCACATGTGCACTTGGCAGGGGAGGAACATGCCGGAAAGCTGTAGGGGCACCACTCGCTGCCCAGACATCCTTGTCCAACCCACACAATCTTCCCTCCACACTCCTGAGTAGACTCCCTTGCCCAGGCTCACCTCCAGCCAGGAGACCACTGTGGGACCATCCCACTGGGCAAAGGGCATTCCTTTTCTGCGGGCATCTTCAAGCAGCTGGTGTCTTGTAAAAGGAGGAACAGGAAACTCACTAGTCTTTCCTTCTATCAACCAGGCCTGGGGACCACTGGGCTGGACCAAACGTGGGAACTTACACTTTCCAGGCTCCCCACCCATGGACTCTGCTGCTCTACGCAGAAGCTGTGTGGGCAGGACACTCCTCCATGCCCAGAGAATGAGGGACTCTTACTGGGGGCACACGACCTATGCGTACTGACTTAAGACATTTCAGAATGCCCTTCCCCCTGGGCCCTGAAACACTTTCTCACAATCCCCTGGCTCCCTTCTCCCTAGGGTCACCCTAAGCACCTCCTGCTAACTCAGGACATACCCTGATGTGCCCACATGGACCAGCTCAGCTCAGGAGGGGCCTTGCTGGGCTCTGGCTCCCTGAGCTCAGTCCCATGGCAGCTGAGAAGAAGGAAAGTGGGCTGAGGCCTGGGCCCCACCCTGGCGGCTCTTACTTCTTCTTCAGCCGCCGGTCCTTCTCTGCTTGGGTCCCCAGCTTAGCAGGCACCATAGGCTCCTGCAGACTGAGCTCGGAGTCCGTTAGCAGAACTGGAAGGGAAGAGATGCTGGTGTCAGCAGGCCCCTGCTTCTCTTCCCTTGGCCTGGGCCAGTGAAGAGGAGCAGAAGCAGCAAGAGACTCCTCAGTGTCGGGTCTGACAGGACCTCATGTGATTCCTAGAGCCTCCTCCCAAGGTCCTGCATCCAGAGGGGCACTGAGTGGATCATCTGGACAGTGTCCCACCTGGGAGCCTCAGCCCTGGGGGTATTTCCAGCCAGATGCCCCACCCTAGAATCCTCAGAGAACCTGTCCCTACTCCAAGCCAAGGGGCAAAGCAAACCCAGAGAGTAGACACAAGGGGCTTACAAGGCTCCGAGAGGATTATCCCGACTTGGTTCGGGATGGGGATATCGGCACAGAGAGATGTATCTCCCAGCCTCTTTCTGTGGGTGCGCCCACTCGCACAGATTGCAAAGAGGAACACACTCTGCTGTCTTCTACTGAGGGTCTCCTGAATTCATGCTGGAACCCTACAGAATTTGTGGCAAAGGGCAGCATCTTAGGATTCACTGGTATCCTGGCCGCTTCTCGAAGCACACGCGGGCAGCAGGTGTGGGAGGTCCAGTTACCAGTCTGAGATGCTGTCTTAGGTTTCAGTGCCAACACGGTGTGGGGCACAAGAAGTCATGAGGCTTTTCACAGCACACCTCTGCCACTGATCGGACTTTGCTGCCTTCCCATCCCTCTGCCCCTGAGGATGGGGAGGAGGGCAGAGCCCTACCTCATTCCTGGCATGAGATTCCCACACCCTGAACAGGGGGACCCTGCTTCCCTCCTCCTTCTGGCCCCCTCACCCTTGTCTTCCTCCTCTTCCCCTTCTTCCTCCTCCCCCCATCCCTTGCTCAGCTAGCTCTGTTCCAATTCGGTCATTTCTGAGATGCAAGAAAGTCTAATGCATCTGGGTTCAAAGGTTTCCTTTCTTCTAGTTGATGGAGCTCCTCCCCATTAAGAAATTCTTCATTGTTTCCATTGCCTCTGGAACTTCTAAGTCTAACCCTCAGGCTCAGAAGCTAACATCCTTCTCCCCTCTATTCTTATCCTCCTACTTCACTTTGAACACAGACGACAGCATACAAAGCCCTCTCACCCACACATCTTTCCCCTCCTCTGAGTGCATCCCTCCTGCTCACACAGAACCCTTCCAATAGCCCCCCAGCTCAGGGTACCAGCAGAGGAAACCCTTCCTGCCACCCCCAACACCCCACAGCCAGGTCTGAGCTCCTGAAGCAGCCAGGACTCATCTCCACTTGTTCTGAAAGCATCTCTTTATTTTTTCCTTTTCATTATATACTAAGATCCGTGAGGAATGAGCTGTCTCTCCAATATCTTGTACTACACCACACCGGAGGTACTCAGTAAGTGTGCCTGAACAAAAGACTGAAGAGGCAATGAAAAGAAAAGGAGGGAGGGAAAAGCAGAAAGGAAAGGCGAAGTGGGAGAGAGGAAGGAGGAAAGTGAACACTCATTGTGTACCTCCCACACACCACACATGACCTAGAGCTTATGCCACAGTGGTGATCACAGCGCTGCCCTCCCAGACATTCTCTTCAACTAAATGTCTGCAAAGCCATTCGTGGGCGTTCTCATACTCTGAGTGCCACAAGTAAGTTCTAACCACAAACTGACTCATTCAAAGGCAAAACTAAGAAATTCCTCCTGAAGGTCTTGCACAGTACATCACAGAACCTTTCGAGTGGAGGAGATCATAGCGACTGGACCTTTCCCTCCGTCTGGGAATCTCTGCGACAACAAGCCAAGGAAACGGCCATCCAGACACAGCCTCACACTGGAGGTGCAGCTGCTTGCCCCCTCCCAAGGCCATCCTTCGCATGGGGAAATAACTAACAGAAGACTGCAATTGCTCTGGAGCTGGAATCTGCCTGCCTACAGCTTCTTCCACCTACCAGCCCTAGGAAGGCAGGCCCAGGACACCCTTCTGCTTCTGACTCCCCAACACACACCCAGCCTTGTGCTATGAAAGGGGCAGAGACCATGGCCTGTGGCTCCATCCCGACTCAGCTGGATCAGCCTGCCCTTCTCCTTCTTCCCAAACAGCCGGCCAATGGATGACTTGATGCCCTTGCGCTTGGCGCCCTTGTGCAACGAGTCCTGGCTGCTGTTGCTGCTGCTGGGGTTGCTGCCTTGATCTTCCAAGGCACTAGAGGATGACAGCCAGGAGGGGGCAGAATAAGAAGAAACATACTTAAATTACAGCCGGAGAGATGGAAGCTAAAGCTCGAAAGAACGTAAGCATCAATGCTGAGGTTAGGGGGAGGGCAAGGGGATATGATCAGAGCAGGTGACCATGGGATTGTCCTTCCTTGGGGGGTTTCAGAGAGAAGCGAGAGGCTCTAGCACCTGAGACACATGAGATGCAGAGGGAACAATGCTACGGCCTTGGGGACAGAGCGAGGGGAGGTGGGACTGCTCCACTTACCTCTTGCCTTCCTCCTGGCTCAGGGCTGGGTGGCCAAGCTTCTCTAGCCGCAGCGTCCTGGGTGAGGAAGGAGGAGAAGTCTCACATTTTATGGTGGCTTTATCCTCTCGGTTCTCTTCCCGAGACACTGGCGACTGAACAGACAGTGGAGCCGTCAGGGGGTAGAGGGTGAGATCTGGGGCTTGCCTACCCAGCCCAGATGAGGCAGAGGAACAAGAAAATCGATCAACTATCAGGATGGCCTGTGGCCTCTCAAGTTCAGACTCAGACCCAAGAGCCTTGGGGGAGACTGTAAGGGAAGGGCCTGGGAACAATCACCCATGAGGACCTGGGCCGCCAGGAAGCACTCACCAGCAGCTTCCGCCTATGCTTTCTTAAGTCACTGGGCTGGAAGAGAAAGAAGAGGGTGAGCAGGGGTAAGCCCTAACCTAAACCCACCCCAGGAGGAGCCCAGTGATCTCAAGACGAGAACAGACTATTCAGTGTCTCATAGGCCTGGAGAGAATGTCACCGCAGAAAAACATTGGCCTGGAAAATTAAGTGAAGGCTCCCTCTGGAAAAGAGGAGCAGTGTGGGCAGTAGGTGAGGTTCTTGGGCATTCCATGCTTGTCCAAGCGAAAGGCAATAAGAAAGCCCTTTCCTACGCAGGACATGTTGGTGGCCTCACTTGTGGGAAGAAGTTTATGGGCCCAACTGAGGGAAAGCCCTGCTTATTAGCTACCCAGAAGCTCTCACCAAGGTCATGATCCCCATTCGGTCCAGATCCTGGGCAGCACTGCGTGAAGTAAGCTTCGGCGTAGAGCGGCCACTGAGTGGAGGAGATGCACTGGCCAGGGACAGGGCGGTCAGCGAGGTGGGGATGGAACCGCGCTTGCGCAGCTGTGTCAAGTTTAAGGCTTCCATGCTGCCGCTGGTTACACGCGTCTCAATCTCCTCTGCTCGGAGCTCCGTGGACTCCTTTTCTTCCTGGATCATCCTAGGAGGCAAGCAATACCAGACCTGGCCATTAGCCCAGCAAGGACTGGCTCTCACTACCCTAGGGCCACACACAAAGCAAGACCTAAGGGCACCCCGTAGATTGTGGCATCTTCAGAATATAGAATGTCTGGAGCTTAGCAGCCTCCCTGTCTCTCACCCTCTCTCTCTTCTTCGCTGCCGCTCTCCTAGTTTCACAAGTCATTGCCAGGGGAGGAGGCAGTTTGCTCAGTGAAACACAAACCACCATAGAAGTTAGAATTCTTGAACTACATAACTGCAAGGGTGAGCTTGCACCAGGCACTTTGTTTTCTGTGCCTCAGTTTCCAAATATAAGCAATGTGTGGTCTGGTCTTAGAGATTGGTTTCCAAATGCAAGACTTTTAGTGGATACAAATATCCAATGGGATTCTCCCTTTTTCCCCTAGAAAAATGAGAAAATTAGCAATAACAGTGTGTGTGTATAGGCACACGTGTGTGTTTGTGTGTGTGTATATGTGGCACTTGGCAAGGAATGTGTGTACAGGACTCACATCTGCACAAGCACACCACACACACGCTGATGTAGAGATGCTTGTAAGGAGGAGGACGTGTCTATATTCTGAAAGGATATGTTTTCCACACCAGGAATGTGAAAAAGTCCTTTTTTTTTCTTTTTTGCAGGATGGCTGTTACTTTAATATGGCAGTTACTTTAATATTTTATTTTGCAGAGTGAAGAGGCAGAAGTCCTATATTGCTATCTCTGTGTGCATGTGTGCCCTTCTTTGTAACTGGCTTGTAAAATCCCACTGGATGGGAACTGCTGAACCTCGACAGCTTGTAAAACTATATACCTTGGCTCAGATTTTCCCTCACTGTTTGTCGTTGACATTAATAAGCTCACTAAACAGGAAGGCTAAAGTGAAGATTTTGGTAATTTTCCCTGCTGCCAGTTTCTGTTTGATGCCTCATTAGGAATGGAAGCCATGGCACAGCAGTTTATACCCAAGCTCTGCCACTTCCTGTGTGGCTTTAGGCAGGCCACTTAACCTGCCTGAATATCTGTTTCCTTGTCTGTAACACAGAGGTCACCTTGCCTACCCCAGGGAAAGGAGCGAGACTGACAGTCACATGAAGCTTTCACCCTGAGCCAGCCGTGGTAGTGGGAACTGCATTCTTAGTGGTCAGGTCCCAAGCCTGGCCACCCCACCAGCCCGGGGAGGGAGATGAGGCTTGACAGTCACACTAAGGTCCTGCTTCTCTCGGATCAGCACTGGGCCAGAACCTTGCCTGATGCTCCATAGGAGGTCCTTAGACTATGACCCTCTGAGGTGCAGCCATAACAAGGAAATAAAGGCAGAATTTTTCCTGTAGTGACCGAACACCAAGGAGCCCCATCCCTCCAGGCACCCTTCAGCCTCTGTCCTGCCCCAACCTGATCTCTTCATTGATGGCGTCCAGCTGTTCCTGCAGCATCACGGCCAAAGTCTGGGCATCAGAGTGGCCACTGGGAGAGACAACATCGACAGAGCCCACAAGACCCCCCGGCTCATCCTCATCCACGTCAGAGATCTCAGGGTCGCTGTCAAAGGCAGCAGTGGCCTTGGGAGCCAGCACACCAGGCAGTGGAGACGGCTCCCAGTCCTTAGCACAGAAGGAGAGTAAAGGAGTAGCGATCAGACACCAAGACAGCTGAGGAGCAAGAGCTCCTCACCCTGTTCAGCAGCAGAGCATCTCATAGGAGCTTGTTAGACACGCAGACCCTGATTCCCAGGTGATTTATTTGCACAGTGAAGTCTAAGAACTGCTGCTCCACCTCATGCAAGGAGTTAGCTGACAGAGTGGTTAAGAACAGATTCTAGAAACACGACCTTGGTTTGAATCTCAGCTCCACCAATACTAGCCGTACAACCATGAGAAAGTTGCTTAACCTCTCTGTGCCTCAGTTTCTTCATTTAAAAAACAGGATGGCAATAATACCTACTCTGTAGGTAATTGTAAAGCTTAAGTGAAGAAATGCAGGTGACCCCTTAGCACAGGAACTTGGCACAAAACAGACACTATGTAAAGGTGATCGGTTTCTGTTTGCACAAACCCACAAAAGGTGACTAGATCTGGGGACCAAGGCAAGTCCAAGCAGGCACGAGCATCTTGTATGTCTCCCAGAGTTTGCGCACATTACAGGACCAACTCTGAGAGGCAGTGGCTTTTCCAAAATCATCCTACAAACCTCTTCAGGAGAGAAAGGTCCCAAAGAAGAGAAGGTCAGGATGGAGCTGGGAAAACCAGAAAAGTAGAGGAAGAAAAGGAAGGTCTAAGAGGGCTGCTAACATAGAGCCTTAATGACCCAAGTCCCCCAGTTCTCCCTGAGGGCTCTGCTCTAGCACCTTCTGTGAGCTACTGGCTAGCTGCTGTGTCCTTGTAACAGAATAGAGAAGGACAGAGGGAAGGACAAAAAGATTGTGATCAGACTGGGGCTCCCTAAGGGCAGAGAAGTTTCCCCAGCAGACTAGGAGTTCCTTCCGTCTCTTATCTGTATCTCCCGGTGCCCCCAGAGCAAGCAGAGGAACTGGATACAGGCAGGCCTAACAAGGAGCTGGCCAGGCAGGAAGGACTTCTCCAGGAGATGGAGGTCAGCCTTTCCCCATACTTTATCTTCCGTTATTCCCCCAATCTCCTTTGGCCAAATCAGACAGGGTGGGGCCACAGCTGCTCCTCGGAAAACTCCAGGTGCCATTCCAAGAGCCAGGTAACCTGTCACCCTTCCCTTCCCCCCTATAAATCACAACTGCTGTTCCAGGAACATCTTACCCCCACGGCCCCTCCATGACCACCAGAGACACATGCCTGCACACCCAGGCACACGCACACACGCTTCAGTGGGGCCTTGGGGCCCGGCTGGCTGCCTTCCAGCCCCTACCTCCTGCCCACCAGGAGGCCAAGGAAGGGGGGGCACAGCTGTTGCAGCTGACAATGGACCCAACCCCAGGGCTGCAGCTGTTGTGGACACGGGGGAGGGAAGGGGAGGATTTGCACCACATGCCAGTCGTCTGTGTAACTGGAGCCAGGCACGGGGATGAACTGACCCCAAACTCCCTGGGGAGACCCCCACATACTCATCCCTCCCCCACTTACCTTGGCTGATTCGTCCCTTAGGGCGGAGTAGCGGCGATGCACACTCGGGGGTCCACGGGTGGTGGTGCTCAAGGAGAACCTTATGTCTGCTGCACTGCCCATGTGTGACCTTGAGAAGGTGACGGGGGGAGAGAAACGACAGGCCCTAAAGACCAAAGAGACCCAGCCAGCACCTCTGGGCCCCAAGAGTAAGGGATCTTCAGTTCAGAGAAGTCAAGTCTTAAGCAGATATGTATGCAGCGATCATATGCATTTGTAGGGCTGCCATGTAAGTACAAGATTTAGACTTATGCTCTGCTGCTCCAGGGGAGAAAGTTTTAGGGAGCAGCTTTTCATTTAGCATAAGAAGGATCTTATGCTTTTAAAAAGTTGAGCTCTCAGTCAGGTATTCAAGTGGAGGTTCTCTGGCCTTCTGCCAAGAACTGTAGGTTGGCTCTAGGTAATGGACAAATCTGAGGGATGATCTCTGAAGGTCCTTCAACTCTCCAGGTCTTTATCTCTTGGTCTTCTCCCCAAAATCTTTCCTTAGGTCTTCAGATAATCCAGACTGAGTTCCTAATCTGGTTAAAATTCCACCCAGTATATCCCTACCCTAACTTTAGGAAGCTTTAAGAGGCCTCAATCCTGTATCAGAGGCACAGGCTAGATTTTAGGATGCCAGGAACAATCTCCGAAGAGTCTAAAGGCCTCCCCTGTGGTGTTTCTCCCCTATACTTTCTCAGTTGGGGCAAGTGAGGCCCCACTTTTCCATTACTACTCAGCCCCAACTCAGTGATGGGTCCAGTGATTGTACAGCCAAAGCTAAGAATTCCCAACAAATAAGGAACGCAGACAGTGGTAAATGGCTTGGAATATTCTGGGACAGGTCTTATTAAATGAAGGGTAGCCCTGCTGGTGACCTACAGGAAGGAAAAAGTAGCATCCCAGCTACCACTGTATGTCTTTGTTCCTTGTCTCTTTTTGATACTCCAATACCACTACAGTACCTCTTGATGAATTTGAAGATGGCACTTGAGTTTCTACCACCCTACATCCTGCAAGTTTCTCCTCTCAAGTTCATTTTTTCCCCAAATTCTCCACACATATTTCCTGCCCCTCCCCACATACCTATGTCCTTTCACCTTTCTTCACAGTCACTGATCCCCATTTCCCTAATGTAACAAGAGCACTGCCTGAAGAGAACCCCCGAAGTTTTAATCTAACATACTGTAGTTTTAGGAGAAAATAGCCAAGATCCCTGAACCTTAAGTGGCACTAACCACTTTGGTCTCCTCAATTTTCACTCTGGTGGAGAACTGAGGGCAAGGCTTGAGGTCTGAGTTCAATGCCAGCTGCTTTCCAAAAAGTGGAGAAAAATCTAGAGCTTCTCTAAGGCACAAAAATTCCATTCTCCATTGCTTACACTGTTTTCAGGTAAAAGAATGCCAGATGGCATCTCAGCTTCCAAGAGTATGGAAAATTTTCCTGCCTTGCTTCAGTCTCTCCACTTGCTTTCTGCCCACTTCTTCCTATCCAAACTCAGGTGATCCTTGACTCTCTAAAAGCATCCTAAACATGGTGTCTCAGAAAAAGTAGAGTGAGTGGTACTCTCCACCAGTGGGCTTTGTGGGGCATGGGAGGGCATATAAATTGGCAGGCCTCCTCTCAAGAGTATGCCCACTGTCAAGGACACAGGAGCATAGCAATGAGGAAGAGCAGTCTCTGATTTCTTGCCTCTGTACCCTCAGAGGACAGATGTTCCCTTCCTAACTGCCCACCTGACCAACTCTCTCAGCTCCAGTGTCCTACCCTGAATGGGAAGAGAACCCAGAGGGCCTGGGTACTCTGTGGTGGGAGGAAATCTCCTTCCTCAAGGTCTGTGCAGACTCTTCCCCTCAGAACCACCTCTCAAGGTCCAGTACCTGGAGTGGATGCCATCCCCAAATGGCCCCCCTCGACCCTTCAGCTGGTCCACCTCTTGGCGTAGCTTCTCAATCTCTTCAGACAGGCGGCCCTGTGACAAGCAGACCCAGGGGTGGGGTCAGGGAGGGGCACAGAAGGGAAGGTGGGAATCAGAGAGGGACAAAGAGGATAACAGAGTTGGGGAGCAAAAGAATTCACTGCAAAGGCCAAAGTCAGAGGCCCCAGGCCAGGCCACACAGAGTGCTAATAAGAAGAGGTGCCAACTGGGAAATGAGAAAAATATCCAAAGAGATCTGAGCCAGGCATGTTCCGTCTGGGCTAGGCCTGTGCTGGAAAAGGCCACTGACCCTCACTGCCTCACAGAAGCCTGGCAAGCAAGGCCAGGCAGCAGCGACCTGGCACCCTCCCACACATGCTGAAGCAGGGTTAGCCTTGGGTTGAGCTCTTCCCTGGGCCCTATGCTTATGGCTTTAGCGCATTTTTTTACTTTGTGGAATGATATACAGTGTCTACTGTGTTGGGCTGTAGTGAAGCATGATACTTAACTTATGTGCATGAGCCTTACACGGGAGCATCGTGAGGGGGTATCAGAGTATCAGATGGTGCTCAGGGTATCAGAGCAAGGTATCAGAGCAGGTGCCTGAGGAGGCGCGTGTCTTTGCCCGGGGCTCTCCAGGCTGGGTGGCCGGGCTACCGCTGGGTACCTTGTGGTGATGCTGCTCCTCGATCTGGCGTTGGGAGCTCTCCAACTCCTGGATCAGCGTGTTCTAGGACAGATCAGCCGTCAGCCAAAGATGCCCCACCTGCCAACTTTCCTATTCTTATTAAGTCTGTGCCTTTCTCTCCCAACTGGGAGCACTCCTCTCTGCACCCCAAGCCTGTTCTCCCAGCCCGCCTCAGCAGGGATCCTACCTGCGGACTCTTCTCCTTCCTTACCTCCCTTCCCCCATCTTGAGGCCTGCCCAGCCCTGAACAGGCCCCGCCTCCCCGCCCCTAACTAACCTATCACATCCCAAAGACGCCGATTTGGCCCCGCCCCGCCCTAGGCCCCGCCCACCAAACCTTCTCCTCCAGGGCTGCCATGCGCTCTTTGAGGTGCAGCTGCAGCCGTTCGTTTGACTCGCTAAGCAGCCGGTCCACAGTGTCTGACAGCCTCTTGTTGTGGTCCTCGTTCATCTTCTCCCGCTGGCGCACCTGCACAGCCGGCCTGCCTTACACCATGCCCCCTCAGAGCTTTGTTGCCGTCCTCCTGCAAGCCTCTGCCTCTATGCGGCCCGCTCCCTAGCCAGGCCCTTCCTCTACTCACCCTACCCCCTCCCCAGCGGACCATCCTGGGAGCCTCCCCCCAAGCTGCCTGGAGAGCCCAGCCTGCTGCCCTCACCCTTGCCAGCTCCTGGTTCTTCTCCTCCAGCTGCCCCTCCAGCTGTCGCAGATGTTCCTCTATGTTTCCGTGCCGTTCTTCAGCCTAGGGGCAGAGATGGCTCAGTGCATCCTAGAGATCTCTGTCCCTCCTGCCTCGGCCCCATACCCCACTGGGCCTGGGCCTGGAAGTCTTGGAAATCCAGGCTTCAGGTGCCAAGCAACCCCAGCCCTCTTCTTTCTACCATCTTGGTGTGGAACTGCAAAATGTGCAATTCCTGCAATTGTGGAAGGGCCTTTGGTCCCAAGCACTTGACACCTGCCGGTCCTCCACTCCTTCCTGCTCAGAGCTAGCAACAAGAAAGGCTGTCCATCTTCTGCACATTTCCAGAAAAAGCTCCACTTGAAAGGAGAAGCTACCATCTATCACCTCTGTGCCTCCAGATAGATGGAACAACACATAAGAGCATGGACTCAAGCCTGATGGCCTGGCTTCAAACCCTGGTTCCCTGTCTTACCAGCTATGTGACTTTGGCCAAGTCCCTGAACTTCTGTATGTACCTTAGTTTCCTCAACCGTAAAATGAATGATAACAGCACCTGTACCACTGGACCACTGCAGGGACTGACGGAAACAATCCTTGGAAAACAGTCAGAACACAATAAGCACTCAACAATGCCAAATTTTCCATGGTTATTACCTTTGTACTGACATGAACAGTCTCTTTGTACTAATCTGAGTTGTCTCTTTTGCTGTTCATATATCCCCAGAGATGGAGACCCTATTGTTTCTGCTGACAATATTCCCCATCTTGCAACCAGGAAATCCGTCCTTAAAATTCTCCTGCTATGACTCATTTGAACACATTAATCACTTCAGCCCACCCCTTTTTGTCAGTTTCTGCTTTGCATCCCACACACAACATCCTCTGCTGTAATTTAAACCCTACCCGTCATTCCTAGGGCTAGAAAGATAGACCTCAGAGACCACCAAGGCCAACTCCACCATCACAGAGATAAGGACCCGGAGGTCCAGTTAGGGGGTGACTTTTCCCAGCTCACACAGCCAGAAGCAGACTTGGTGCTGGGTCTACTGAGGCACAGTCAGGACATGGGTTCTCTCCTCAGCGTACCCAAGGTGCCACACTAGTACACTGGCTGACCTCTCTTCTTCAGAGGCTCTGGGGCCAGGTGCTTACTTAGCACTGGTTTCCTTCTGTCCCTGGGTTTGGTTGTAGTTATGATCATCCTCATTTCATTACAACCCACCTGACAAAGCCTCCATCTAGCTGAAAAGATGCCTAAAGTCTTTTGATTAAGCCCGAGCATACCTAAGTCCATGCAGTTACCTAACTCCTTCAGCACCTATTTGTTTCCAGCCTGCACCTCCTAGGAATTATTGCTTTATAAAGTTAGCTCTCGAGCCTGCTGCCCTGGAAAGTGACCGTGGTCTGCCAAGCCTCGGCCACCCCAGGGCGGGGAAACCAGAAGCAAGAGCGTCTCCTGAGATCCGCGCCATGCTGGAACTTAGGGGGCCGAGCCAACCAGTAAGCAGCCTGCTGCCTACCGGGGCGTAGGCTTAGAACCAAAAATACCACATTTCCCCCCCACCCCCGGTAACAATTGGGATCCAGGGATCTGGGTATCTCTTAGCAGGTGACCATATTTGGTACAGCAAGTCGGGAGAGTCTCCTTCTACTATCTCTGAAGGCAGATATTTTTATCGCTGTTTTGCTTTGTCCTGATTAATGGTGTTGCTCTATTCAATA
>PVJX010001688.1:114620-129416 GCA_004027295.1 Dolichotis patagonum
AGTAGAAGAACAACTATTGTGAAGACAACGAGGTATACAATGTTGCCTGTTACTGTTGTCCTGGTGACCTGCTGTGATGTTCTGTGCCAATTTCACTATACTGTCTCAATTGGCTTTATTCCATCCTGTTTTTTTGTAACTGTTTGCAGCCTCACTGTGTGTTCACTTTGTATGCCTTAATTTTGTAACATGAACAGCTGTTTCTGGGAGGACAGTATGTGGTTTGTCAACTAGTGATTTATGGTTTTTTTTTTTGAGGTTTTGTATTGTCTACCCGTTTTTCTGTATTGCTTTTTTTTTTCTCTTTAAATAAAATTAAAAAAAAATAAAAATAAAGTTAGCTCTCCATTAGGTAAAACGATATTCCCTTTTATTCACCCTAAAGCTGCAGGCTTTAAGCAGCCGGGGGTGGTCCCTAGACCTAGAATCCTTTGATTCCTAAAGAAAGAGGTGCACAACCTAAATTCCCACCCCACAGCCCCTCCAGGGATATACAGACTTTGATCATATTAATCATATATTTCTTCCCATTTCATCTTTCCAGAAATAAAAATTCTAATCTTTCCACTGTAGCTCCAATGGAAAAGAAGTCTCAAGTATACCAGTGTGAATGATAATACAAATACTTTGTGTCAATGTAGTCTCTTCTCCTTCCAGTGGGATTGGCACATCCCTGTGGGATAGAGAGCAGGGACTGCTCATCCCATGACAGACGTAAGGTAGTGTTTCCAAGCATCATGCAACGAGAGGCAGCTCTCCAGCTCAAGGCCCAGTGTGCCTCCCAGTGTGCCGGAAAGACAGACCCCAGAGAATGCCAAGACCATTCTCTGTGCCCTGCCTGGCTCCGTAAGAGCTCAGGACACAGGGGACAGTGGCAGATCCCAGGCCATGGTCCACTTGCCTTGGTGAGGGCTGCAATCCTCTGGGCCAGCTCAGCCTCCACCTCTGGCAATGTCTCTGCCTTGCGCATTGTCTGCTGCAGCTTCTGCTCTGCCACCTCCAGCAGCTCCTGCAGGTGTCGGGCCTTCTCCTCACACTAACAGCGCAGGGGTGGAGAAGTGACTGAAGAGAGAGCACCAGGCCTCCCCACCCCTGCCCCAGCCTCAGTAGAAAACGGGTAACAGGTCAGAAGTAGCAAGGGACAAGCTTGATTTCTGACTTCTTCTTTCCCAAGGGCAAGACCCCAGGGACCCCTGAGCCACCAAGAAGTGGTTCTGGCAAAACGATCAGGACCACTGATGTCAGGTGCAATCCCCACTCCATCTAGAGGAGATACCTGGCGATGCAGGGACTCCTTGTTGGCCAGCTCATTCTCCAGTTTGTCATTGAGGTCATGGATGGATGTGGCCTCACGCTGAGCAGCCAGGTAGCGCTTCTCTAGGGTGGTGATTCGCTCCTCCATGTCCTCCTTCTGGGCCAGAGCCTGGGTGGGAGCAGAGGGGAGGACAGGAAAGGTGACCAGCCTTTCCCCGCCTCCTCCTCTCTGCACTTCCCTTCCAACATGTGGACAGGGCACTCCCTTCTTGGTGTCTGGCCATGGCCCAATCACCCAGCACTTCTCCCCACACTGGACCCACTGAGTTTTCAATCTCACACTCCTGGTCCGCGCTCGGACCTCTGCCACACCCTCCTGAGTGCCAAGCACCTGCACCCAGCAAGATGAGGGAACTGACAGAGGGGATGGAAGACCTCGCTCACCTCACGGAGGTCACGCTGGTGCTTGCTGCTCAGCTCCTCTGACTTGATAAGGTCCCGGCGGGCTGTGCCCAGGTCCTCTTCAAGCTCTGTCACAGCTGCTGTCAGGGTGACCAGTCGCTCTCGGGCCTGGCTCAACTCAAAGTTTTGTTTCTCCAGGAGCTCTTGTAGCTCCTCTATCCGGCCCATGTCCTCCTTCAGGGACAGGGAACCATGGGTCAGTCATGGGCCCCAGGGCATCCCACCCCCTGCTCCTTCCTGGGGAGGTGAAGGACCACACACCCACAGTAGATTACGGCTGTGCCCCAACATTGAGGCTCACATCAGGCACTTTCCTTCCCCAGGTCCCAGGAGCGTATTCCTCAAGTGGACCAACACCCCTGCTCTGAGTATTTCTTGGAAAACAATAGCTTCTACCTGTACCTGCTATCTCACTCAGCCTCCTGTAACCCAGAATGGACAAACTAGGGGAACAAAGACTCCAAGAGGGAAGGAATCGTGCCTGCAGCTGGCATTCAAGGTAGATGGCCCCTAACAATTCAATGAGCAAGCATACCACATGTGCCTTGCACAAAATCCAAATCTATACATTTCTTTGCAAATGGAGCAGGGAGAAGGAAAGAAAACTGGGAATATCACAGGAAGCCCCATATTTAATTTAAGTAGTAACTCTACTGAGCTCATGCAGGCAGGGTCCCATTGCTGTCTTGGGGAGCAGAGGTCCCTGCTAGCAGCACCCTATTACCAACCTTCCATAGGCGTTTTGGTCCCAGCTCCACAGTCCCTTCCTCTTCTGCCACTCCGTCCCGAACCCCTGCCCCCTGCTGCAGGGCAGACACCTGTTGGGCACAGCGCCTGGCAGTAAGTCAGAAACAACTTCCTACGCATCCAGACCCACTCCTGGAAAGGGTGCCTGGCCCCAGCCCCGGTTCCCAGGGTCCAGCCACCGTGTGGAGAAGCATCAGGATGAGGAACGCAACAGGGGAAACCCTCCAGGCTTCCAGGAGCTGCGGTCTGTAGCCTGCGTGCAGACAGCAAACTCACCTGCTGGTGGGCTCCTGCCAGCTGCTCCTCCAAGGTGGTAACTCGCTCCAGCGCTGCCCGGAGCCGCTCTCGTACCTGCCCAGGGTAAGGAGAGATAGAGGAAGGAAGAGGGCCCAAGTGGACTCAGGCTGGGGGAGCCTGGGCTTGGTCTACGGCTGTCAGCTATGAGGGCCTCTGAAAGGCAAACTCCCAGGAGGAAACCTAGTAAGACATGGAATTAGGCCAATGGAAAGATGGAGCCAATCCTGAAGGTAAAGACAGATTTTCCTAAGTAATTTATGCAGAAAAGGAACACAGGAGGCTCCAGGAGAAAGAGCAGGGCCAGGTGTGTACCTTCTCATCCAGGGCCTTGTGGTGCTCAAACAAGGACTTGAGGGCCTTTAGCACCTCCACCTCACTGGAGACCCCCGAAGGTGACTGGGCCTGGCGTTTCACCACAGTCATCCGCAGGGACCGCTCGTGGCGGGACACCAGGCACTCCAGATGTTCCAGAAGCAGCTGGCAGGGAGCAGTGGAGAGCAGGAGGGACAGCTGTGAGTATGCACCTCCGGGGCTACACGCAGGGCCCAGCAGATCACCCAGTAGACACAAGTACAGCCAGCCATCCTGGTGTTACAGTGTTGAAATGCTTCCATGTGGTAAATCATTGCCCCCAAATTCAAAACCTGCCCAGCTCAGCTGCCCTGCCCTCTTCCCCAGAGACCTGACGCAGCAGCTACAGGAGAAACACTGCGCACTGCGATAACTATAACCCAGGATGTGAGGCAGGAAGAGGTCAGGGTGGGTCCGAGGCTGTGCCTGGCCTGGCTTTGCCTACTTCTTGGTGGACGTGTACACACACACACACACACACACACACACACACACACTGGTCAGCCCCACTTACCCTTGTGTTGTTCCGTTCTGCTTTCAGTTCTGATATCTCTTCCTCCCGCTCTAGAAGCTGTTCCCGACACATGCTCAGCTCCCGGTTTAATGTGGCAAATTCCTGAAAACCCCCAGGGCTTCTCAGTGCTTGGGGATTTGTACCCTAAGCAGCACCCTGCATGCTCGAGTCCATGGGGGGGCTCCTCTCACCCACCCCTGACTTCCACCTGCCCCTAGAGACTCTCAGCCCATTGTGCTGCAGGGCAACAAACCCAACTGCTAGTGTGAGCTTCCCCAGGGAGTCCATGTCTCCGAGGCCACTGCGCAGCCCAAATTCACGTCAGGACCCTCCCGAATAGGCTCTCCCCTAGAAGTGAGCAAGTCACCAAGTCTGCCCTGCAGCCCCACCCTCACCAGCCCCCACCCAGCCTTTTCATTTCAATGGCCTTGCCCTGTAGAAACCGGTGGTGAGGAAGGCTGGTTTGGCAGTGAGGGCCACACTGAGGCACACGGATAACGGAGATGGGAAGGAAGGGTGTGCTAAAGCTTACATCAGAGTCAGCCCCTTTCCTAAGCTCTGCAAGCTGCAGGTGGCTGGTGAAATAAGAGAACAGATAAACTATACACACACACACACACACACATTGGAGCAAGCAAACCTGGGGAACCAGCTCACCGTGCAGGTTTAGCTCTGGCTTCATGGGAGCTCTTTTCTGATACCACAGCACTAATGTTGGTTTTACTAAATATCTGGGCACCAAGTATCTCTTCCAGGGGGACCCACTTCATACTGGTAGGCCCAGACCCTTTCAGAGACTTCCAGCCCGCTGTCTTCTGTCAGCACCAGTGTGTGGGGGTGAGAACTGGCCCACGGCCTCCAGTCTATTTAACAGTGCTTGCCAAAGTCTAGGAAGGTTCTCAGATACACGACCTGTGCCCTGGCTGCCAAGGTCTAAGAGGGACCCAACAGAGACAGACATGCACAGTCACACTTTCACACACACGCACACACACAAACACACTCACATGCTTACTCACACGCAAGCATGTATACTTGTACCCAGAGACAGGAGTCAGCCTGTCCCCAGTCCTATACCATGACACAAAGGGCTGTGATTGCTGCGCTCTCCCACCTCAGCCCCAGGAGCAGCTTGGTCTTTCCACCTCAGGATGCCTGGCCTCTTCTTCCCCAACTCTAACCCATCTGACAGACTGCTGACCTCCCAGTTTATGACGCTGTCCACAAAGTTAAACACACACATGTGGTACGATCAAACACATAGCAAATGTTACATTTTTAAAAAATTATAGTAAAAAAACCACATTGCTATTAATCCCTCCTCCTCAAAATCCTCCCCCTCACTTTGAGTATACTTATCTCATTACTCCTGCCACTTTCTGAAACAGTTCTGATAGTCCTCTTTCATGAGGCTCACATCCTTATAAGATGTGACCAAAGTTCAGTGAACGCACTGCTGAGTGCCATCCAACAGAAAGGCAGTGTTTAAAATAAGGTAAAGTATTTTGTGGGGAGTTAATGACAATGTGTCTTTTTCTGAAATAATTTTTCTAAAAAATAATTAAACATTTAATGTATTTTTCAATCACACTTTGCATTCTTATACTCATTTTCAAATTTCTGTCTCATGGCTCTTTTCCACTCTAAGACCTATAGGTCACTTGCCTATTTTCAAACACCGGCAAGCCTTCCCAATCAGACCTTTGTTGGGTGGGCTCTCTCTCCTTCCAGAGCCCAGCCCTCTCTGCCACCTGAACGGAGCAGATTCCTTCCAAAGCCCATCACCAACAGGCCAGCCTCCTAGGGACCTTCCTAGACTCCCCCGTGGAAACCTCCCTCCCTCCCTCCCTCCCTTGAAAATCAATTCAGGCCAGGTGTGGTGGGCCACACCTGTAATCTCAGCATTTGGGAGGCTGAAGCAGGAGGATTGCCAAGAGTTCTAGTCCAGCCCAGACTACATAGTGAGTTCAAGGGCTGCCTAAAGTGCATAACAAGACCCTGTCTCAAAAAGAAAAGGAGGAAGGAAGGAAGGAAGGAAGGAAGGGAGGAAGGAAGGAAGGAAGGAAGAAAGGAAATTGGAAACCAGTTTGAGAATCTACCATTCAACCACAAGTATGTACGAGTATCAGGTACTGTACTGGTCACCAAGGATACAATAACAAGAAAGATACAATCCCTACCCTTGTGAAGTGTCCAAGGTCAAAAATCAGGAAGCCCTAGACTCGTCCTTGTTATGTACATGATTTTGAATACATTACCTAACCTCTCTGAAGCCAGTTCTCTGACCTGTAACACAGACCTCTCTCTAGGAACTGCTGGGAGGATTAAATGATCCCAAAATACAGAAAGCACTTAGCAGGCACCCGTCAAAACAGCTATTTTTATCAGTGATTTGCACCTCTCTTATCTTCCACATTTTCCCCTAGTTGTCTGGGTCCTGTTTCTCTTTCCTGGTCTCTGAGCTCCTTGGGACTCATTCACCCCAGGGTGCATTCAGGGCCTGCTCCTAGAGAGGTAGGTGGGGTCACCTGCCCACTCCAACTTTTCATAAAGGCTCCATATTCCTATTGAGAAGGCCTCACATGACTCCACCCTCATCTCCCAGCACTCCTCAGGGCTGTCTCCCCCTCCCCAGCACCCTCAGCAGCTCAGGGTGGGCCATGCAGGTGGCCAGTACCTGGGTTTAGTGCTTGTCTTTCTCCTAAGTCCAGGCGGTCACTCTGAGCCCTGTGCTTGCAGACAGACTATCCCCACCCTGCCCAGGGCCCAGCTAACCAGGCAGGGTTCACACTTTCTCTCCCAAGCAACAGAAGATCTCAAACTCCTGCTCCGTTCTCCATCCTCAGAGCTCACGTTTTGCCTGGAATATGTGCCAAAGGGATATGGAGGAAGCAATACCTGCCTACTTCCTGGGCCAACATGGTCAAATATATTGGGGGGGGGGCAGGAAGCTGCTCTTCAGAGTGCAACTCTATTTCAACCACCTACCGACTGCAGCTTCAGGCAACTGACTGGTTTCCCCAAACTTTAGTGTCTTGATTTTAAAACAAGATGATAGACAGTGACAATGCTACCAACTTCCTCGCTGTGGGAGTTTGGGAAGATAATCCACACAGAGCACTCAGTCCATAGAAAATATGCAGTAAATAATGACTACGTCACAGTGGCAGAGCCATTGAGGAGCAAGAAAGGGGGAGTTAAAATACCTTGCTTCGGCCTGTAACTGACTATGTGCTCTTGCTTTTCACCTGTGGGACAGGAAAGATGGACCAGACAATCTCTAAGGGTCTCCCCCATCCCCGCTATCTGTGATTTCCCCTACCCCATCCACCACCTCCAAGAACAGGCCCTTTGATGGGGAGCAGGCAGAACTGATTTCTTTCCGGTCTAGTGTGCCACCTACTGGCAGTCTGGCATCACTGCAGTTAGAAAATACAAGTGGGTTTTCTTCCCGCATCAAAGCTCAACGCCCATGTTTTACCAAGCTAAGCCAATTTCAGGCTGAGGAGCTTGGAGGGTGACAGGGAATGATTTACGCAGGAAGATGGAGCATAAACGCTCCTCGAGTTCCCGTGTTTATATGCAAATAATATATGCAGATGAGCTGAGGGCCCAACAGAGGGCTGAGGGGAGGGGCTGAAGGAAGTGCTTACCTGGGGGAGGGCGGAGTTAAGGTGGCGCTGGAGCTGGTCCCGCTCATGCAGGGCGTCCTGGAGCCGGCTCTGCGTGGCTGCCAAGCTTTCCTGACTCTCCCGAAGGGACTCCAGCAACTTCTCCCGCTCATCCAGCATGTTCACCATCAGTTGCTCAAAGTTGGCGTCTGCATCGGCGCCATGCGGGGGGCCCAGGGGGTCCCCCTCATTGATTGTGGGCATCACCTCACACATGGTGGGGGTGGGCAGGGCCTTCTCAGCGTTCGGGGACGGGGAGGGACTCACGGGGTTGGCACCTGCAGGAGGACCCTGTGCATGGGTCTCAGAGTGGGCAGTGCCAGGAGAGTGAACAGGCGGGCACGGGCTTCTCCCATGCCATCAGTTGCTCTTGCTCTGAAAGGAGCCTGCGGCCTGCAGTTCCCCGATGGAATGGAGCCAGAAAGCCTGGCTTAACCTCTCAGGGCTCGGACTGGGTGCCCTGTGTGCCCAGACCGGGGGGCAGCATCGGAGTGTGGCCATGACAGACAAGGAGAGCAGGCCTCCGAGAAGGCCCTCAGACTGAGCCCGGGAGCCTGGCGGAGTCCCAGCTGGGTGTAGCGACACCCATCGTTTCCGGAGGGCGGTGTGGTCTGTGGAAGGAGAGAGCGCCTCTGAGGACCGGTGGAAGGGAAGGGAGAAGGGCAGGAGGTGGGGTGGGGCCAAGCAGGCGGACCTTGGGCCTGAACAGAGGAGGATGGGGTGAGGGGCGGCGGCGGGGTCCCTTCTCGGCCCATTCGGTCCCACCCACCCAGGCTCCTCAGCGCCCTCAAGGAACGCACACGCCCACTGCCCAGCCCCTGCCCCCGCCCCCCACAGCTGTCAGAAGTGCAGCCGCAGTGGTTCCCCCACCCACGTGGCTCGCTGGCCAAATATAGAAATGATTCAGTCAGCTAGGGGAGCAGCCGGCTGGCTGCCCACAGTCCTGCTGAGACCTGAGGGTGACAGGGGAGGCAACAGGGTCTCCGACGGCTGCCTACCCCCCTCACCTGCACACTCAAGCCAAGGCAAGTGCTGAAGTCATTAAAGGGCTTGGTGGGTGGGGTGCCTGGGGGCCACAGGAAAGAGGGGCAGAGCAGTTCCTGCCCTGACCACTAACATATGGCTAAGGCCCTGGAGGGGCACAGGCTGGGCACTGAGGCAGGCAGAGAGCCCTGACCTGCTACACTGCCCATAATTCAGAGGGGAGGCACTGGCTGAAGTCATTCCCCACTTCTGAAACCTGTCAAGGAGGACAGACACAGGCCTGGTGTGAGGCCACCTGCTCATGGCTGCGCATCTTCTCTCTCCAGGTAATCATCCATCACTAGCCCTGCCAGAAGTCACCAGCCACCATAGTCAACTTGTGCACAGCCTGGCTCTAGTGATGCCAGAGGCTGGCACAGGGAAGCCCAGTGATCAGAGCAAGGAAAGCAAAAGGAGAAAAGCAGCGCACAGCTGGGAATTTCTCTGCCCACATCAGCTTCTGATTTCTAGCTAGTTTCCCTGCAGGGCTCCTGTTGCTGGAGAGCTCTGAAGGGGCGTGACGCCCCTTTCACAGTGTACTGGAAACCTCTACAATGGAGCTTTCCTTCCTTCCTTCCTCTCCCTCTCCGCTTTCAAGACAGAGGCAGCCACTGGACACCTTGGGAATGATGACGAGCTGAGCAGGACAGTCAGGATGCGGGTAGCATGAGGACCCCATACAAGGTGAGAAGCACAGGGTCAGGCCTGAGGCCAGCAGGGAAAGAAGAGGCACCACCTCTTATCCCTCAGCCCCTCCCCCAGAGTCCTGAGGCTGTAAGCAGCACGGGGTAGTAAGAGGGAGGCAGGGAGGAATGTGGGGCCTGGATCAGATGAAAGCTAGAGTTCTGGCTAGGAGACTCCAGAGCTCACATGCACAGCCATTTGCAGAGGGGCCTGTGACTCAAGGCAGCACATGTGTGCACACACACAGATGCAGACACAGGAACACAAGAGACCTGGGGCACACACACATGGCTACGCACATGCCCCCAGACACAGAAACTGGACACAAACTCTGCTCATGAAGATCCCTCTGCCAAGTTATTTCCCATCTGCACCCTACCTTCCTCCCTGCTCCTGCTGCTGCTAGGGCAGCCCGCACTCCCCGCCCCTCTCCTCCCTTCCCCACAGAGCAGCTTGGAGGGGAGAGAAGGGCCTGCCACCCCAGTCTGGCTAGAGCTACCACCTCACTGACACTAATAACATGCTTCCTCCTCTTCGCCCACCCATGGTGCCCAGGCCCTTTCGCCCTGGATGCTCCAAACTCATCAAGAGCTGGGCCTACATTCTTTCTATTCCTCCACTCACTCACTCATATCAAAAAGAAATGAAGGACCAGAAGAGAAGATCAGGCCAGGAAGGGCCCCTTGTGGCAGAGGTGGCCCTTTGGAGATCTTGCAGTGTGCTCAGAAGTCCAGGGAACCTGGGAATGGCCTCAGCCCAGTAGATTTGCAGGCAGCCTGCACTGCTCACAAAGGAAAAGCCCAGAGCAGGGCCTTAGATCTGGGCAAGACCAGCCAGATGACCTTGGACTCGTCACCATGACTGAGACCTCTGCTATAAAATGGAACCCACAACCCCGGCCTTGCGTGCCTTAGAGGGATGAGATCATGGAGGAGCAGAGCTCAGAAAAGTAGAATGTGCCCTGTATTGGCGGGGGAGGGATGCTTTTCCCTTCTTGTGAGGCAAAGACAGGTCTGAAGATGCAGCTTTTAAAGCTGCCAACAGGAAAGGGCCTGGGAAAGTTCTCAGGAGGGGAGAACAGGCTGCCCTCTGTAAGGTGCTGGCAATGTGATCCAACTTGGCCTCTTCAAACCCTCCTGGTCATTTTGGCAATGCAGCAGCTGGCTTTGGTGCCTCCAGGCCTTTCCCAGCCTGCCTCCAAACCTACTGCCAGGTAGTAAGTCCACTTCTGGCCAAATGGCATGGAGAACTAGTTGAAGATATGCCCCGACAGGGATGCCAGACAGATACCCCTGAGATGACTGCCCAGGACCTCCTGCTCTGCCCCTGCCCACTACACAAGCCAGTGAACAGACGGGAGCCGAAGGACAGTCACAGGGGGACACCTGGCTCCTTCTGGCTCCCAGGCTATCTTTAAATAGCACAATTATCATCTCAGCCTAGCAGAAGCCACCTTGATTCCCTGCACAGCTCTAGGTAACACTCCCAGGTCCTGACTCAGAGTGAAAGCTGTGAGCCTTCCCACCTCCAGCAAGCATTTGCAAGGGGCTTTGCCCAGAGGACTGTGAAACAGCAGAGGAGGCTCAAGAGTGAGTGGGTGTGTGAGAGAAACAGTGTAGGGAGGGGTCAGAGGAAAAGTAGGCCTCTGGCTTTTAAAACACAGAAAGGAGAACTCGGAGGCATCTCTGGTTTCCCAAAGACACCCTCATCTTTTCCTAACAAACAGGAAGGATGAGTACTTGGGTCTGATGCTCCAGCTGGTCACACACAGACAGGCCTGGCTCCCCACTGCCCTACCAGATGGCGAGCGCCATCACTGCGAGCCAGCTCAGCAAGGCCAAGGCTGCAGGGCCAGGCCAAAGCGCTGGGGACTACACTCAAGTCTGAGTGGCCGTGAGCTGGACAGAGGGAGCCTGAGGCGGAAACTCCTTCAGAGTTGAGGGAAAGAGGGGAGGGTCACATACCCCTCAACTGCAGGAAGGCTAGGGCCTGAGGAAATGGGAGGGGGGTGGTCATCCAGGAAAACAAGAATGATTCTGGTAGCTGCTATCATGCACCAGTATTTACCACATGCCCAGGACTGCATGGTCAGCTGACAGGTACTAACTGATTTTAATCCTCAAGATTCCTTAGGAGGAGGATATAACCCTCCCCATTCACAGACGTGAGAACTGGGACTCTGAGACATATACGCAAGTCTCCACAGCTAGTAAAGGAAGAAGCAAGGTTCACGTCTTCTGTCTGACTCCAAAGAGAGGTGAGGGCAGTGGAAGAGGAAGAGTGAAGATGGTATCCTGGCTCCTGCAAGGAACCAAAGCACCTGAGCTCTAGCCCTGTCCACTCTCATCAGGTGATGGCATCTTGGTGCTCCCTTCGCCTCTGCTCCTCAAGCCTGGCAGCCTTTCTGCTGGGAACCATCATGGTCACCACTGGCCACTTCTCCACTGACAGCGACTTATCTCCATAGCCCCATCCACCACTCCCCCACATGTCCCCCCAGCCCCTGGCTGGCTCTGTACTTACACTCCTCCCCCAAGTGCGAGCTGCCTCCCTGGGTCCCCCACACCAGTCCCACATTCCTGCAGGCAGAGACTGAGACAGACTTCCTTCTGGTCACTGTACCCGGCTTCCTGTGGGTTTTCACACACTACCCTCAGGGGTACTGAAGACACCCCCCACTCCCACCCCTCACGCGCCCATATTCCTAGCTGCCCACATTTCCTTTCGCCCTGAAGCTGCTTCTTTTCCTCCCCTGTCCAGTTCAGCACCCTAAGAACCCCAATCTCCACTCAAACTTTGCTCAAAAAACTCTACTCAGCCCCCTGCCCCACCCCCAGCCCCACTCCCTCACTTGCTCCCAGAGCCCACTCCTGCTCACAGCCTTCTGCACCCCACCTGGCCTGACCCTCGTCTCCTCTGTCTCTCTAGTGAACCCGGATCGCCCTTCTAAGCTCATCTCAGGCACCACTTCCCCCAAGGAGCTCTTTTGATTTCCTGCGATAAGTAAGATTTGCCCTTCATTGACTCAGTACAGCCCTTTCTGTGCGCCTCTTTCTGGCACTGAGCTTACTTCACATCACCTCATCTGCAGTAAGAACCACATCCTACTTGGCTCTGGATGCTCTAACACAGGTCCTAACCTGAATGGAACTGAGTGCATATGTGTGACAGCGAGAATGATTTCTGGGAAGTCCATCCCTAGTTGACTTTAAAGCAGAACTCCAAAATAGGAAGGCCTGGCTCCAGGCCTGGGAGCAGGGTCACTTAACTGGCCCTCTGAAAACGACATCTTCTTGGAAGCAAGCTGGGGGCCACTCCAGTCTTGAAAGGCAGATTCTGGCACAGGCTCCTCCCTGGGAAGACACTTAAACTCTCTGAGCCTCAGTTCCCCTTGTGATCAACAGCCCCCACCTCAGATAGGTGGCAGGAGATGAGCGGCGTTACCAGCCAGAAGTGTTGGGACTGGTGCCCAGTGGATGGACACACATGCCCTCTGCTAACTCACAGCAGCTGAGAACTAAGCACACTCCATAGCCCTCAAGGAAGGGCCCACTTTAAATGCAGTAAGAAAATAAAGATCCCTCTAGCTACAGGAATCCATTCCCAGAGAATCAAATCTTAAGCAAGTTCTTTTTAGAGTTTCTCTCTGCTAGCCACGAAGGCACCCAGTGCTCTGGGCCTCCTTCAAGATCAGCAGCGAGACTCAGCCTCTCCAGCTGCAGCCTGCAGAGGTGGAAAATGAAGGCTGCAACATATAACACACTCCGGCAAACTCACAGGTCATCATGAGGCGCAAAGGAGAGAGCGAGAGGCAAGAAACAGTTCTGAGAAGTAGCACATGCGGGCCAGGCACAGGTTGGCACCAGCTGCCGACTATGGCCCACAGTCCCCTAATGCCAGGCACCTTCTTGAGGGACATAGAAGGAGGGAGCATCAGCTTACGCAAGGGGTTTGCGGGGGCCTGGGCCTGTGAAGCACAGCTCTCTAGCCGCCCCGGAGCTGAGGGCCGCCTCTTCTCAAGGTTCAGCCTTGCGCTTAGGTGAGTGCACAATCTACTATCAAACCTGGCCCCTCTGGGACTGAAAGGTGGCATTGCTGACGATCACCTGGTACCACACGTCTGTTCCTAACTATCGTCACCTCAAGAGGACTAATGTCACATACTAGTGGGAAAGGGATGGCTATAAGCCTCTGTGTACCTCCAAAATAATTCCTCTTCAGTTACACCTAAATTACAGCCGCCCTGGCTCCCTCTAAACTTCAGAGATTACAAACTCAGCTTTACGACAGTTAGTTCCTTTAGGGCAAGGGGAAGGAGGAAATGGTGTGATAAGCCCCAAGGACCTGATCGCCTCTTCTTTCCTGAATCTCATCAACTTGATCGCAAAAACTCTATATCTAATAGTTTTACAGGACATCTGATTAAGATTTCATTAGTATAAAAGGATTCCAAGCTTACAAAGAGGTTAGAAAAACCCCAGCATTCTGGGAGGCTGAGGCAGGAGAATTCCAACTTTGAGTCCAGCTTGGGCTAATAGAGAGACCCTTAAAAAAGGTAGAGGTTGGAGATAATGTAGGTGTATGGATGCAGCTCAGTGTAAAAGCCCTGGGTTCAATTCCCAGTGCTGGCAGGAGAGACAGAAAGAGAGCGAAACAGAGACAGACAGACAGACACAGACAGAGAGGGAGACAGAGACAGACAGAGAATCCCTTAAATACTTTTCATAGAAATGCTTAAGTTTGTGTTCCCTTTTGCTTCCTTTTGGGGAGGTTACATAGGCGACACCAGGACCCACGGATCATTTCCACGATCCAGCTGTCTTGTGGATATTCTATGCTTATCCAAACCAGCATCTGAGGCTGTACCACTGGACACAAGCAGCTTTTACTCGCCTTCCTGAGCACAGCGTCCCAAGCCACCTTCTAATCAACTAACTCACTACATGGCCTCCACTAACATTTGCCAAAGCAGCAACAAAGTAGTAAGTGTGGTATATTTGGAGACTAAAACTCTTCGAAAACTAGAAGTCTGTGTGGGACAAATATTAAACAGGGTCCTCCAGTGGCCAAAAAAACAATCTTAGAAGTCACTGCGTTGGTAGATCAGACATGAGACTGAACAGCTATCATGCAGGGGAAAATAGGACTGGCCAGCATGCTGCCGGGTGCCAGGGCATAAAAGGGCCAGAATACAGAAGTGCTCTGAGAAATGCAGGCATCACAAAAAGTGCACACGTGTATGTGGTCACAAGAGTGTGTGTTTGTGAAAAAGAGAATGTGGGGGGTCACCTAAGTGTGCAGTCATGAGAATCCATGCTATATGTGTGTGGCTGTGGAAGAGGGGCAGAGAATGTGTGTAGAGTGTGGTTGTGAAAACAGAGCACTATGTGTGTGCTTGAAAGTGAGCAGGCATGCACAGATGTGAAAAGTGAGATGGCAACTGGTAATTCTGCAGGAGGGCTCATAACTGTACATGATTGTGGTTGTGAAGACACATGTGTGAGTATGCGTGGTTGTGAAAGTGAGTGTGTGCACACGCATCTGGGAGTCATGAAATCATGTGTGCTCCAAAGCGCACAGGAGGTCCATGAGAGCGTGTGCATGCAGCCGTGGTGACCATGCACATGTACCGATGGTCTTGAGCCCGTTCGGGAATGCATGGTAGGGGCAGAGTACAAGGATGAAAGGGGATGGGGTGCTCTACCCTAGATAGGGCCAAAACTTTCAGCACTCCACAGCTGATCTGGTGTGAGTGGAGATCACGGAACTGAGCCCGGCACACACACACACACA
>PVJX010001688.1:129516-152513 GCA_004027295.1 Dolichotis patagonum
ACACACACACACACACACACACACACACACACACACAAAAAAATCAGGGATGCACTACAGGCTCTCCCAGGCCCAGGGCTCCTTGTCTGTGAGAAACATCAGGAATCACCATGCATCTCTCAGAATTCCTACCCTCGGGCTGGGGATTTAGCTCAATGGCTTAAGTGCTTGCCTGGTAAGCGCAAGGTCGTGAGTTCAATCCCCAGTACCAAAAAAAAAAAAAAAAAAAAGAATTCTACCCTCCTGGAACATCGCAGGCCAAGCCTTGGGCCTGGCCTCCCTCCCGGGCCTCTGCTCTCAGCGGTGCTTCTTTTAGCCAAACAAGGGAGAGCTCTCTTCCGAAGAGGCTTCCAAGGACCTCATCATCCAGCCACCACCCCAGCTAACCACCACCTGGGACTACACAGCTCCTTGCCCACCTGCCCACTCGTCCAACAGCCCAGCGCAAAGTTCCCTTCAAATGCCTGCCAGTTTAAGCTTGATTCCATTAGTCCTCAGGAACAAAGAACTCACTACTAAACGAGGAAAGTTTGATCACTCTAAGGAAGTTTTTCAGACATACATTTAATTTACAAGAATTCAACTCTTCTGTCTGAGCAAAAAAAGCAACAAAAAACCAGCGATTTCGCCTGACACTTAACTACAAAACTACATAGGATATACTATTTTTTAATCACAATACAATGATGATATATGCATTACATGTTTGTATATTTATACAAAGAATGTATACAACCTATACATGCATAGTATTGTTTAGGGTTATAAACCTAAACCCAAAGACCACGTTTTGTGAGGGATTGAGGAATTTTCACTTTGTTTACTACCACAGACAGAATCTGATTCCCCCATGAAGTGTACTGGGTGTACAGAGGCTTCTGTGTTTCAAGTTAAATATTTCTAGTGGCAAGGAGGACCTGCTTCAAGGAATCCAGGGGACCAGAACCTCTTCAATTCAATCTAACACCACTCACTGAGTGATTTCCACCACCCCAGTACTGTTACAGATACACAAGACATGCAAGAGACACATTTCAACCTTCACAGGTGACTTGAGAGAACACAGACACACATGCAGTTGTTCAAGAGTAATACAGAATAGCATGTGACCAAATCTTGAGTCTCTGGCCCTGCCTGGTGAGTCAGTACCAAGCGTCGGCTGGAGTATGACCAATTGAATTAACTGGGGGCAGTTTCTCCTCCAGTGCCCGCAGAATGAGGATGCTCCAGTGGAGGCTTCTCAGTCCCCACGGGAAAGGCAGAGCTGTGCTATAGCTGACTCCTAGAGAGACAAAAGACACCTGCACGAAGTCTCAGGTCTGCAGCACTCAAGATCTCTGGTAGCAGTCATGCGTGTACAGCTAGCAGCCACCAGGTAAGGACAACAGGAGTCCTCAGGGTCTGGCTGGTCTTGAGTCTCATACCAGCCTTGTTTGGAGCTCCTTGTCCTGCTGCTACTTCTCCCACCAGCCCACCCTCAGTGACATTCTCAATTCCCTCAGGTCCCCTCCCAAACAACAAATGCTGACAGTCACCTAGAAGCAACCTCTTCTGGAATGCAGTACTCAGAGGCTGTGGTGGTGGGCATGCATTGCTCAGCATAGCACCATGGCCCATCTGAGTCCTTTTATCCTGCTGGCCACCCGAAAAGCCACACTCCTGTGAGCCAGCACAGAATGCCCTCCAGAGCTAATTATAGGTCAGTGAGCTAGCAGGCCAAAGAGGGGACAGATGGTGACTTCATGTGGCTGCAACAGACACTTGGTCCTCCCTCTGGCCCCACTCCTTCCCCTCCATTTCTCCTAATTCCCTACCTGGGACCCAGACTCTGCAGCAGCTTGTACAGTTTTAATCCTGCCTGCTCCTCAGTAACTCCTCCCCTTGGCACACCCCGCCCCATGCACACACGCTCGCATGCACGCACTCTTGCATGCACGTACCCACTTGGCCACCACACCTTGTACTCAATATAATAGAGCCTAGGGCCCCAGGGAGAGTATCCCAGCATAAGAAGGCCACAACTAGTTCCTCACATCTTGTTTGAAGGTTTTATGCATCTGTGTGTGTGTGGGGGCAGTATTTATTTCCTTGTGGTTTTGTGTTTTGTTTTTCAGCACTGAAGATTGAAGGTGACAGGCTAGACAAGGCCTCTACCACTGAGCGACAACCCCAGCCCTCCCCTATATCTTAGAATGATCACCCACTCCCAGGTCCTTCAGAGTCTTCACCCTGGACTCATTGCCACCACAGCTCCACTACTCATCCTGTCCTCTGCTCCAGCCCTACTAGTTTTGGATGATCAGAAAGGACCCACAGCAATCCCTGACAACTCTTCCCAACTATAAGGAGATCCAGCCTGCTCTGCCTTGCCCTGCCCCTCCAATCAGTCCCTTCTTTACAACCCAGCAGCCAGGCCTCAGACACTGTGACATCGTGACTGGCTCATCAGCACACCCTCAAAGCCCACAGGATGAGGTTCCCTCCCATGCTTTGCCCCCATACTCCTCCATCTTTCAGAGATGGTGTCTCCCTCTGTGTCCAGTGCATTCTTGAGCCCCAATAATCACTGTGCAATCCATCCTCTCATTACCCTGAACTACCACTTGTGTCCTCCTCAGGACACAATCAGGAAATAACCAAGAGAAATCAAACTGTCTTTTTGCTAAGGCAGGACTACCTGGTTAATTAGTGGTAGGGACTACATGGGCTAGAATCAAGTTAAAACTCTTTCTTTCGCTAATCCAATAGCAATGTAACTAATTTGTGTGTAGGTGGAGGGAATGTTAACAGAGTGCCTCTTATGTGTGCCTACTATGGGTATCTTCCAACAGTTCCTTGACCCTAACTTACCTTCAGAAGACCAAACATGCAGGATGGTCTCTGGAAGACAGTAGGGACCCAATAATTGTTGGGTTGATATTGAACACAATACAAGTGAATCAGCTCTAACAACTCTGGAAAGAGCTGCAGAACCCCAAAACCAAGCTCCTGGGGGGTGTCCCTTCAGCTCACACCAGGAGGGGATCTCCTTGCTACCCAGAAACTCCTCCTTAAGCTCTTGCTCTCCTCATAGAGCTGAAGAGCAGCCTCAAGTCCCCCACCTTTCTAAGGAATACTACCAGCACATCTCTCTCAAAGGTGACATCAGCATCTAGTGCCACTTTGTCCTGATCACTCCTCCTTCCCAGAGAAAACCACCCACACCACGTTTCCAAGTCCTCCAGCCCGACCTCTCTCCCTACCCACCACAGAAACCTCAAGATCTCTATTGGAAACCATCCTTACTGTGTGACCAAAAGTCAGACCCCTTTCTCACAATCCCAGTTAGGAATTTCTCTATTCCAGCTGTCTTTTCCTGTTGCACCCACCCTTATCCCCACCCCCACCAGGCCTCCGGTGGCCGCTCTTTCCACCCCACCGCCCTGGCACTGCGGAGATGGGGACATCTCTGGCACAGACTGAAGCTGGCAGTTCCAGAAATGGAGAGCTGGCAAGAGGCAGTAAGGGGTGTAATGTAGCAAGCGGGAAGGGTTAAGACCCTTGGGAACCACGCAGCCCTCAACCCCTCAGTAGCGCTTGTCCAAAGGAGTAGAGTCGGTCCTAGAGTAAGCCGAGAGGCGCTTTTTCTTCTGACTCGTCTTGAGGGCAAATGGGGTGCAGTACACCCAGTTCCCACCAGGAGACGAGCCAGACCACCCCCTCCCGCGAAGCCCAAGGAGCTGAGAGCGAACTCCATGCCCTCCCTGCAAATCGGGCATCACCCTCATTCTCATCCCCAAGGGCACAGAGCACTGCAAGGCTGGCGAGGGGCAGAGAGCTAGCAGTATGTACGCCTGCCAAAAACACAGAATAAAACGAGTGTGTCTCCCAAAGCGCGCTAGACAGAGACCCTCCCCAAACTGTGCAGGGCGCTAGAGCTGGGGAAAAGAGGCATCTTTCCCCCAGGTCGGCCTCTGAATGCTCACCTGCTTGCAGTCGCTGAAGGCCCAGCAGCAAGCAGCTCCGCTTGGAGGCAACAGGGAGCTGCCCCCGACCCCGGCAGCGCGACAGGTCCTAGAGAGCTTAGCGCAAGCGGAGGTTGCTGGAACCTCCGCTGCCCTAGCGCCCGGCCTCGAGGCCCCGCCCCCTTCCTCCGCAGACAGCCTGGCCCCGCCCCAAGGGCGGGGCCTTTGCCGCCTCTGCTGAGGCCCCGCCCCCTGCCCCCGGGCGCTCGCACGTGACAACGGGAGCAGTTTTGATGCTGTGCGCCATCTTGGTTCGGTCTGTGCAAGTGACTGAGTGCCAAGGCTTTACCTGGCAGGCGCAAGATCTCGGCCGGGGTCGGAGCGCAGCACATACCCTGGGCCTAGTGTAACCACTTGTTCTCTGAATTGGCCACCGGCTTGACAACTTTATCTTTCTCCCACCCTTTTAACAAGAAACTTGCAACCAGATACACTGGGTAGTACGCTCTTCAGTGAATTGTCACTTGCCTGCAAGCACCGACAGTTCTAAAGCTGTTACTATAAAATGCACTGTTTAGTGTCTATTATATATAGATGGGATGAAAACAGACTCAGATGCCAGAACTCCTGACTGACAAATCATATCTAAAATCCTCCTGAATTGCTCCTCACTCTGTCCCTCTGTGGCTATTAATGCATCTTGCCCATCTGGTTTGTGACGTTTCATCGCAGTGCCTACTCAGTCCTTTACGAATACCCAGTAAGCACTCTGGAAGTGTGAAGAATTTTTATACACATATAATGTTCACATATGCATGAATATGTGTGTGTGTGTGTGTTCTCTATCAGCAGCAAAGGCTATAGTTGAGATCAATGACACAAGGAACTGTTTATTATTTTTTCCTCCAATATTTGCCTGGAATTCTGATTTACTTTGGGGGGGTGAACTAATGCTAAATTTGTAATACTTTTTTTTTTGCTCTTCAAAATCATGTATCTATTTTAAAAAGTAAAAACTATTAAAGTTTTTCAACCTGAAGTCCAGAAAGCTCCAACTCTTCTCCAGGTGGCCTGGAGTTACCAAAAGGAAATCATCATAGGAAACGTAATTCATTAGCCAAAGCTTGAGAAGACTGGAGCCAGGATAACACTGATGATACACTTTCCCAAATGTGTCACTGAGAAAGAACAGCAGAAGCAATATTCAACATGACATCTAACATCACAACATGGGAGTTTTCACCAAAACTTAGAAGTTGAATCAGAACACAGTTATTAAGCCCAATTTATTTCAAGTCCTCCTCTTAACTTCTAACTTGGAGGTGCCGTGTTCTACCCAGACAACTTCTTGCTGTTCCATGGCATCTTCAGTTCATGGAAAGAGGGATTCCACTCTTCTTTCCTTCGCTTCAGAGGCAACTTTTTATCGCAGAGACCTGTAAAGTGTGTTTGGTCCTTAGGTTGTCAGTTTTTATTCCTTAAATGCCCGAATTCTGTTTTTCACTGACCCAGGCTCATGCTGTGTGTGAAGAGCTTTAGCACCACCCTCAATATGGGGTAAGGCTAGCTGTTAGCCACAGAAATAAGCAGATGCTTCCTAAGAATGTTCTTTAAATAGCAGGGGGTGGGGAGGATGGTAAGGAAAAAACAATATACTAATTTAGCAGTCTGGCTCCCAATAATCCCTGCCCACAAGGCTTTCACATTTAAAGAATATTGTCATAATGCCCAATTCCTGACAATATCCAGCTCACTGATTATTTTGGGCAGGGGTGAGAGGTGGGGCTGGTGTGAGCACAGAAAGGTTATCTGCTTAAACAAACAAAAAAACCCACCCATGGCCCTCTTCTCAGAATACACTGGCTACAGGGAGTCCTTTGAAAACAGGCAGACACCAGCATTTCTGCATGGACAAAAGGCCAGGCTCCTGCAGATGCAGAAGATGGCAGCAGAGGCAGCATAGTGCAGGGCAGAGCAGTAGCCAGCGCACCCATGGTTCCAGAAGCTGGTTCCAACAGGCCACGCATTTCTGAAATGATCTTTAGCATGACAAATGCCTAACAATTCCATGAAAGTACCACTATCCTTCCTGAAATACTTTGCTTGGTTTGTTTTAAGTTTTACTCAATAACATACACACATTCTGTATTCTTACATGCTTTCTTACATGCTTTTCAGGCTGGTGAGGACTTAGGTACACCATAATCAATTTTTACTCACTCTTTTATGCTTTGCTTTTTGGTCTATTATACTCTACACATTCCCATTCACTACTATCTCCCACGGGAAAACGGGTCTGGGCTTTTAAATTATGAATAGCAAAAAAGACCTGGGTCAGAGTCCTGGCTCTATGTCCACAGGCTGTTACGGCCTTGGGTAAGCCATTAACTCAGCTTCTCAACTATAAAATGGAAATAGTTTCACCTACCTTTTGAGACTATAGTTCCCAGGTCAGTACTAAGACTCCAGTCATTATCAGCACTATCAGCCTTATGTTAAAACAAAACAAAACAAAACAAAACACCTAAAATCCAAAACTGGCAAGATATTTATGTCACAAATATCCAAAATTATTTTTAAGAAAAGATATACAAGTCAGTCTTGTAAGATTCTGAAAACCCTGTCACCTGCTTTATTTCTGGAGATAGGTAAAGGAAGAAGAGAAAATATTCACTTCAGTTGAGGGACAGCTACATTGGAAGCAACAGTAGCAACAATTTTAGGCCTTGGGGTTCCTTTGATCCATAGAGGGAAATTTCCTTACTTAAAGATTTGAGTTTAATTTTTCCCTAGAGCAAGATCATCCATTTTTTCCACTGGTACAAAAGAATAAAGAAACAAACTCAGAAGGCCGGGGGAGGGAGGGAGGGAAGGAAGGAAGGAAGGAAGGAAGGAAGGAAGGAAGGAAGGAGAAAAAGAAAAAAAAAAGCCAAACTCATAGCACCAAACTAGGTTTTAACACAGAAAACAGGGCCAGGTTTACCTTTTCAAATGCAAATTTTAACATTAAAATATGTTTATAAATCATAGTTGTTTTCCTCTTGATTGAACCCTTCTCTTTCCCATAATAGAAGCCCCAGGAATCCAAAGAGCATGTGCATTACTAATCAGACATACAATCCAGCTGCCCCCTCCAAACTGGAATCTGATTACTAATGGACTAGACTCAGAGCTGCCCCAAGGGATGGGAAGCAGTAACTATGCTCTCAGGGAAAATGGATACTGCGGATGCCACCAGTCAAAGAGCCGAACACTGTGCACTGGGTCCAGAATGACTTGCACACCCTGTTCACTGCGCAGGTTCCGCCCACCACGGACAGGAGAATCTTGGAACACCAGTCTCACTCGATGATGCCGCATGTCCGTACTCACATTAATTGTAAACTAGAAGGGAAAAGCAAACTTAGTACCCAATGTAACCATGGTCTCCATCACTTCCCTAAAACGAGACAGTCTAGATATAATTTACACTGGCTAGGACAAAACACAGAACAGAAATACCTTTGTAAAGACCTAAAAATTAAGTATGATTTTGTAAGGCCTTCTCAGCTTCATAAATTTAAACTATACTAAAGAAAGCCTCACAGACGGTGAATAAATTGGGATACACACACACAGATACCATCAGAGGCAATATTCCTTTAAATTGAGTCAGAATTGAGAGAGATGACCTGGAGGGATTTTGATGAGATATTGTTGAACAAATGAAGAAAGATGCATAAAGCATAAACTTGATTCCATTTTTGTAAAATAAACATAAAATATCCAGGTGAGATACGCAGGTTTATACAGAATTAGTATGAATTATATGAAGTAGGAGCATATATTGGTTATTAATGTAGCTTAACCTAGACTCTGGGAGAAGGGCTTTCATTAAGAATACCATGTGTGACATAATCTCAATTATATAAAATTATTTGGGAGAGGATGTATACATGAGCATATTAACAGGTACATTTATAAAAAAGTTTTCAGAAATTTAAATGCATTTGGAAGACAGTGGAAGTCTGTCACCTTTACTTTTTTAATGTATTTATGTATTATTCAAATTCTTTACATAAGCATATATTATTTAGTTTATACTTTTTTTTTTCTTGGTACCTGGGATCAAACTCATGACCTCACATTTGCCAAGCAGGCACTTACCCCACTGAGCTAAACACCTGGTCCTATTTTGTACTTTTAAAAAGCTATTTTCTTTTTTTGGGGGGTGAGGCAGGGTTTCACTATATGGTTTGCGCTGGCCTTGAACTTGCTTTGTAGCGCAGGCTGGCCTCAAACTCACAGTGATCCTCCTGCCTCAGCCTCCCGAGTGCTGGGATTATAGCTGTGCACCACCACAACCAGCTTTTTAAAAACCTATTTTCACTTTGAGAATATCATGTATCTCTGAACATTAGCCTAAAACATAGAGAAGACAACATGAACTTTCCAGTTGCCAATCCAATTAAAAATTTTTAAACATAGAAAAATAAGCCACAGGCACATATGTCATTTACTAATCTAATTCTCAGTCAAGCTTTGAGTAGTCAGAGCATCACACAAAGGTCACAGCCCATTACCCTGTCTTAATATTCTGTTTATGACACACTATGCACGCCTCGAGGTCTTGATACACAGTGCCCATGTGCTTGTATATGTTTATTATTCCTATCTCAGTCACTAACGATCACTGTATATATACAAAGATAGAAAAACATTCCCCTTCCTACAGAAAAGGAAATAGGAGAAAACATTCTCAGATATAATTAACTTCTAATATACAATTTTATTATTCCTCAGAGATTTCTTCCTCAGCGGCTAAATTTACAAATTTCCTTCAAACTCTAGGTATTGTGTGTCTATAGAGAGCAAGAGATAACATCCTGAGCTTCCACTTACCAGGGTGAATATCATCCCCATGACAATTGGAATAAAGATGAAATTGAGGGTAGTAACTTGCAGCAGGCAGCAGTCCTGGTCTGGATTGGTATGAACATCTTCATACTGAATGGGGGGCTGCAATCGTGCCATACACTTGCTCTTTAATCTAGGGGACTGAAGAAAATTAGGAATTAATTTAATGGCTTACTTCTGTCTCAAATAATTCAATACTGAAAACTCCACAGTTCAACTAAAGCTAATGAGATACAATTTTATTTATTGCCTTTTTATAAACATACAGAGAAAACCTGCCCTTTGAAAGAGGGGACAAGTGAGGGGTAACTAACTGAACCTGTAATGTGTCTCACAGTAAACTGTTAAATACAGAAGACAGGTGGGAAAAAATGAAGCTGCTGAGGCTAAAAAGTAAAGGCAAGCAAAACAGATCCTCGCCGTGGCCTGAGACAAGCACAGACAGAGCACAACGTGGACAAAGGGGACAATGACTTCCCCAAAATGCCTCAGACATAAAACCACGTAGATTATTTTCATTTACAAACACATTCGCTTTGAACCACAAAAATAAATTTACGCTACCAATTTCAGTACATTATCTTATGTATTTCCCTCTTACGTCTTCGAAACATAAAAAGGTTAATAAAACAATATACTAAATTCCTGTATACATGTAATCATTGGACATTTTGCCATTTTTAACTCTTTCTTCCTTTCATTCCATCTACATATTTAATATACTTTGGGAAAGAAGAAGTGCAAAGTCATTTGGAAATAATATTTTAGAAATAACCTTAACAGTCCACCCTTAATATTAACACACATGAATAAATGACAGCATGAATAAAGACACACATAACCACCACATCACAAATACGAAAATTCACATGTCTTAAATCATCTAATAACTACAGCAGCGCTTCTTCAGTTGACCCCAAATGTCTTGTACAGAGGTCTCTGTTCTCTAGGTTGTTATCGTTATCTTTCAATATAAAATAGTTGGATTATGAGGGCCATCTGGCTATGACATCTGTCACTCCCTTGATTGAGTTGACATGGCTAATCTGTGTCCCCTTCCTTCCTCGTTGCCTTATGTGAGTCCCTCCTAACACAGCCAGCTCAGTGGAAGAGGACCCCTTCCCCGATAGCAGAGGATGTTTCTTTGGTCAAGGTCTATGTGTACCTGTGCTCCCCTGCTGAAACCTCCACAACAAGTTCTCAATACAAAATAGTTCCTAGTCGACTTTCTTTTCATGGCATGAGTGAACGCTTGAAATTCATGGGGGTTATGTTCCTAAAGCACCCGTGAGTTGTAAAAAACTGCAAATGTCAGAAAAATACCTATTGTATAGTTTAAACCCTATATATATTTGTCTCCTGCAGTTATATAATTCAATGAAATACTATATTAATAAAGCCTTAGAAGGTGCAGGGCATTTTGGTGGGATCTTTGAGCTTAAAAAACAAAACCAAGAACATTCAAGGTAGTTACAAGTGTACAGCAACCAGTTATGATGCAGGAATGCTGGCACATCTGCTGGAGATGGGTTACAGGGAAGCAGCCAATCAGCAGTAAGAAGAACTGAATAATGTTCTTAGATCTGCTACTTGCAAACCTCCGCCAAAAAAAAAATTATAGAGGATATTTGTAGTTTCCTCAAAATTGTGAGTTTCCCTGAGCAATTATTAATTAGGTTCTAAGGAAAAATCTGCAAAGACTGAGGCCATAAACTCTGAACCATGATTTCCCATGCGTACACTGTATTATAGGTTTCGAAATATATTATTCAATTTTATTTCATGCATAATGTTACAGTCTGAACATCTGTTAAGCTTCAACGCAGTAAAAAATTTAAAAAAACAAAAAGCTTCAATAAAGTGGTATTGAGAGGCAGGGCCTTTAGGAGGTGATGAGATCATGAGGGTTTCTCCTTCACGAAGGGGGCTAAGGCCCTCATAAATGAGGGTCCACACCAGGCTCAGCCCCTTCTAGCCTTCACCTCGTGCTGTGAGGACAGTGTTCCTTTCCAATGAAGAATGAGACAATAAGGAACAGAGAGATCAGGGCCTCACCAGGCATAGAACCTGCAGATGCCTTAACCCTGGACTTCCCAGCTGCAGAACTATAAGGAAATTAACTTCTGAGCATGAATTCAAGGCCACCCTGGGCTACATAGTGAGTCCAAGGCCAGCCCGAACTACACAGTAAGACTCTGTCTCAAAAAACCAACAACAACAACAAAAAAATTTACCCTGTAGTACTTTATATAGCACCACAAATGTCCTAACATACCTAATGAAATTCATTAGAAAAAGGTATTATCTGATTCCAATTTCTTGCTATTATACATTATAATCCAATGACTATTCTTTTACTCACATTTCCCCATTTTAATTTACTTGATAGAGACTAATGATAGTATGTTAAGTATGTAATTCAGTTTCTGTCTATTCTCTTATGTTTAATGGCATCATGATATGCTTAATGAACTTTGATGTTACTTTTTTAGGCCCATAAAACTCATGGCTAAAATATCACTTTTATTATTTTTAAAAATCAACATAAACTTATTTTTTCCACTAAAGAGGAAAAAAGATTATTACCTGAAAGACAATGAGAGGACAAGAAAGACTACTTACCTGTTTTTTGAACTTGAAATTGAACTCCCACATTGGTTCTTGTCTGTTCCCAACAATCTTTCTGCACCAGAAAAGTAAGCACTGTAAGAAAGACAATACAAAATGAACTAAGAAGGGAAGATAGCAAAATGCAATATAAAGTAGCAAAAAGTAACCAGCAAAAACCTCTCTGACAGCTCTAAAGTCAAACACAGTCCCAATGTTGAGATTTTACTCTGGCACAGAAAGATTCCCAATTTGACACTGCTACAACATGAAAAGACAATCCTAGGACTGTTCAGTAAGAAGAGGGACGAATATAAGTCAACCTCAAAGGTTACTGCGATCAACCACTACCATTCTCATCTTTAAAGACAGAAACATGGTATCTAGATGCCGGGAATTTTCCCTGATTCAACAGGCCACTGCTCTACGTTAAAATGTAAGGGCCACCAGTTGCCACCAGGCAAGATGATGTGGCCATAAGAGAGGCAAGGAGGGCTGGCCCTCCAATAGGAGCAAGCCGCTCAGGACCTTCTGGGAGCTGACAGCCGGTATGGGATCCACAGAGCTGGGGTCAGTTCAGTCTAGAGAAAGCCCCTCAATGAAAGTCAGGCTACAGCTAGGGTTAAGCACAAGAAGTGAAGTACCTCCCAGGGGACAAGGGGTGGGTCGTCCGCCGTGCCAGCTGTCCTGCCCTTCAGACATGCCCTGTACGTCCTGCTGTTCCATCAAAAATAATGGGCTTGGCTTTAAGGGGAAAACACTTCTGCTGCCATCACAACGGCTCCAGTGTCCCACACAAGCTATGCTACTGAAAAGAGAGAGAGGGGGAATCAAATGCAAAAAGCTGGAGTCCAGGACCAGGGGACAACTTCCTTTAGGCATGCTGGCAACTCCCTGAATGCCATGCGCTTGTGGCTATACTAATGGCGAGGCCATGCATGGGACACCTGCTACCGCAGGTCCCACACCCTCTTCCGAAGGTCTCTAACAGGCAAAGAAGCAGCAGCCAGATGGCCTGGGCTTACTACCTGGATTAAGATCTTGGTTTTCATTTCACTTTGGCTTTGCAGTCTACTTTTTAAAAATGAATAGATAGTGATAAGAATATGAAGAGATGGGCATTTTAGAATTTAAGCAGTAGCACTTGCACCGTGCACTGGAGCCGCTAAGATGTGTTAAGCATGAGAAGTTTGCCCAATGCTGCTCTTCTCCCAGCACTGATTCCCACCTGGCATGGTTAACTTTGGGATGATCCCACCCTCCCCATGGTTAGTCCAATACTATCAAATGCTTCTGAGGAAGGGATACTGTAAATGTGAGATGATACAAGGTCCACTCATATTACAAGCAGAAGCAGCTGTGGGGTGAAATTGTACTCTTAAGGCTTGCTATTCCCGCCCTAAATCTATCAGCATAGTTTTAAACTGAGTGCAGCCAATGGCCCCCATCACCTGCAACCCTACGGGGAAATCTCAATTATCTTGAAAGCAAAAGTACTCTTCTAATTCACATGTATCACATGCAACATAGTCACCCTACCTAGGACTAAACTGGGGAAGAAGAATCATTACATAATGTCCATGACCATAAAGACAAAGTCCAAGAGAACAGAAAGTACTACAGAACAACAGATTTTGCACAGGAACAGAGTGTAAAAAATACCTACACTAGCATGCACAAGGCCCTGGGTTCAATGCTCATGTATTAAAAACAAACAAAAAAATTACCTACGACTTCAAAAGATACTAAATATAGACAACAATATTAGATGAATAAGAAAAGGACTGAGAAATCAACCTACCTATATAATCATATCTACTGTACTAGTGAAGCCTGGCAAAAGTGACCTCACTAGAAATTTTATAATAAAAGCAAAAAGTGGAGAATGCATCAAAGCTACTAGACTGAGCAGAAGAATGCCACAAACTTGAATATAATGTATGAATATAAAATACTGGGAGGATCCTGAGATAAAAATAGACTAAAACACAGGCAGAGGACAAAGGTCTGTGAATCAGAGTACCTTACAGTCTCTGAAACAATCTACCACAGAGCCTGGAAGTAACCTGGCACTGCATTTAACAAATGCTAAAGAAAGCTACACCAGAATCCTTTACAGAGATCAAGAATGAAGGTGAATCCAAGATGCCAATTACATTAGAAAGAAAAAAAAAAAATGAGTGAGTTGCTCACATTGCATCTTTGAATCATGATTTAAGCATCTTTTAAAAATGTTAATATACAACTACCTTTTCATTTGTACTTCTAGCCAAAACCATTAGTCATTATATCTAAAGTGTTCTAAAGTATAACATGTAGAAACAAATTAAGAAGAGAATAAGGAATACACTAGAAGCACAAGAAAGCTGTTAAGTAGAGGTAACATAAGCCAGTCCAGCACATAAGACTGTCTTGGAGAAATGAAATCTTTGAGCCCTAGAGGTTTACATCAGTCTCCTAGCACCCTGGGACCTACTGCCCTCCCCAACAAAGAAGCAGAACACAAGCCACAGTAACAGGCCCACCACTCGAGAGTCCTTTAGTCAGACCCCAACACTGACCCTCACTTACTTTGGAATTCTTTAGTGTAGTAGGGGTGCTTTCTGGAATGGCTGGATTCTTGGAGATACGAGCAGCAAACGGTTCGTACATATGGTACAGGGATCGGATCACACACGCCCGGAGACAGCGCAGCTTCTCCATGGACTCTGGTCGCAGGCGCAAAGGCAGAGAAGCATCCAGCGTGTAGTGCCTGAAACACGACACATTACTCCTACCAAAATGTGACCTGTCTCTCCTGCTCTGGGTCAGTCACCTAGGACTTCTGTTCTCTGTACGAACCTACATTATTCCACTGGCTGGCAGGTAGCTTGTCCCAGGGTTCACACGCATACAAACCACTGTCTCTTTACCTTCTCAGTGGCTTTTGCTTTACCTGTTTTAAAAATTTAAATCCTAACTATTTCACTCTACAATGAGTAAACCTCTGAACCAATATCAGCACAATATACTTCACTGCTCAAAGAGAACCTGTCCTGTAGAGGAGTTCCTGTTAAATAGCTCAGCAGGTTCTCTACTCCCTGGTACCTCAATCTAAGAAACAACTAACCCAGGAGAGAAAAACAGACATCTGTAGTGTCTGAACATTTCAGCTAAAATAAACTTCTGTAGAAATAACAAAATCAGTTCTTTGTGAGAGCTGAAGCAAAAATTTTTTAAAGTGTGTACTAGTGGGAAGAAAGAAGCAACCACAGGGAAGACAATTACCTTGGTGAATTAATACTACCAAATTTAAATTAGAGAGAGGCCTAGGAACCCAGAGCTAGGGTCGGAAAAGTCAAAAGCAGTTACCATCAGGGAATGGCTCCAACTCACAAACACCAATGAATCAGCTACACAGAAAACACAGTGAGCTCTCTGTGGTCGCACCTTCGGTACAACCTGGTCCAAAAGGCAGCAGTGCAAGTGACAGTCCAGGCATTCTTACAAATCAGGGAAAAATTCACAATATCTTCAGGACGGATGTAGGAGGCCAGCAAGAGCCAAATATCCATGGGATACTCTTCTCCTCCAGCCCCATCCAAGTCTTCTGAAACAGAAAAAATAACAAGATTCTTTTCTCTCCTGCTGGAAACGCACCTAACGATAATCATTTCGGTTCTCCCAGGGCCTGCACAGTTAAAAACTTTAAACAGGTCCAGTGAAGGCCCTCAAGCTATCGCTCCCTGCTAATTCTAGCTGCTGAGAACTTTTGCCTTCTGTTGCCCAAGTGAGTAAGTCTTGTCCTTAAAGACCTTTTTCTAGGGGCTGGGGATTAGTTCAGTGGCTTAAGCACCTGCCTGGCAAACACAAGGTCGTGAGTTCGATCCCCGGTACCAAAAAATAAAATAAAATAAAGACCTTTTTCTAACAACTACATGATATTGTAAAGTTTTCAAAACGGCCTTTGCATGTATCACTCAACTTTAATAATTCTTCAACAGAAATAAGGAGAATACACTGTTTCCATTTTAGTAATAAGAAACAAAGCCTTGCCACTTAGGCAAGGTAAACAGAATCCACCTTTCTGACTCTAAATTCTAGCTTTGCATTATAAACCTTGCCTTTGATTTTTCTTGCAGTCCCTTCCTCCAAACATTCTCTTCTGTAAGTGTAAAGAATAAAAAAGATTTTAGAGTGATATAAGGAAATTTCAAGTGCACACTATATTTAGAAAAAAAAAAGAAAGAAAAAGAAAAACAGATAACCTGAGCATAAAGAGACACCCTGCAATATCCAGCACTTAGGAGGCTGAGGCATAAAGCTACATAGTGAGTTCAAGACTAGCATATCTCAGAACCTCCCCTCCAAATTAAAAATAGTAAAGGTAAATAAAAACCAGATAAATTATTACTCATTATTCAACAACTGCATGTAGTGGCTGAAACGTGACATTTTTCTTCTAGTTTTTCCTAGTTTCCTTGCCAGTGTGGCCTATAATCCTGGCAAAAGACAGTCAATTACTCCTCAACAAAGTATCCCTACCTCCTCCTCCTTCAGACTTCAGAGCGCAACGTGCCTTCCCTTGACCCTGAGGCTGTATATCTCAGGCTTGGGTAACAACACGGACTCCATAAAGACCCTTGTATCTGGATTTGCCCTAGCCCTGAATCTCAGTTCAGATCCAGTCTTACTGCTGTCCTAAAGCCTGGGCCAAAAGCCTCTCCACATCACCTCCCTTGCTTCTGTGGCTGCTTCTTGCAGCTCCATGAGTCAATCAGGTTCTCATGTGAGTTCCTTCCTAATACACATCAGCACAGCTAAAACAACACCTTCTTTCCTGGCTCCTACCTCTTCTTAGGGTCTCCAATAACCACTCAAGGCTCAATGTACTACCAAGTCCAAGACCCACCTTCTCTCTCCCTCCATCATTTCTTTCTCTGAATGAAAATGCAAATGGCCATCAGAATTTTCTCCACTGAGACCTATGAAGACTTTTTATAAAGACCTACAAAGCAGAGTACTGTTCAAAATTTTTTGTCCTTAAGGACAAAATTCAGTCATTATCGAAGAACTGTCAGTGTTTTACCCCTAACTAAGAAATTTCAGCCAGGCATGGAGACGCATGCCTCTAATCTCAGCTGAAATAGGAAGACTGCAAGCTGAAGCCCAGTATGGGCAGCTCAGCACCTTAGCAAGACTTCTCTCAAATAAAAAATTTAAAAAGACTGATGTAGCTCAGTGTGAAAACCCTGGGTTCAATGCCTAGTAACACACACACACACACACACACACACACGAAATTAATCGTGTTTTAGCTGTCATAACGTTTTTGGTTTTTGTTGGTGTTTTTGTTTTTGTTTGGTGGTACTAGGGATCAAACTCATGACTTCACGCTTGCCAGGCAGGCGCAATGTCACTGAGCTAAATCCCCAGCCCCGTCATAACGTTTTTAAAGAGTAGTATTTAACTTTTAGAGGTACCTACTAAAGTATTTAAAGATTGTTTCAAAATAATCTGAAATATGTGTGACAGAATGGGGGGAGTAGCGGTTAAACATAAATGATGATGAGTTAATAACTGTTGTAACAGTTACATGGAGTTCATTACACTCTCTTCTTTCATTCTTCAGTAAAAAGAAGTTAAAAGGATGGCTATAGTGGTGCACTTGTAATCCCAGCTATCTGGGAAGCTAAGGCAAGAGGCTTTAGAGTTTGAGGCCAGCCTGGGCCAGCAAGAACCTATCTCAAAATAAAACATGGATGGGGATATAGCATGACAGAGCGTGCTCCAGTAGTGAAGGAGTCAAGGGACCTAAAAGAAAGTCAATCTGGGCTGGGTGTGGTAACGCCTGTCTACAATCTCAGCACTCGGGAGGCTGAGACAGGAGGACTGCCATGAGTTCAAAGCTAGCCTAAACTACACAGTGAACTCAAGGCCAGCCTGAACTATACAGCAAGACCCTGTCTCAAAAAAAAGGTCCATTTGACCCAAACAGAAGAGCCTATTAGGGATAAAGTGAAGCAAGGAAGTAAAAGATAAAGTAGGGTTAAGTATCTCTAAGCCAAAAGTCATGCACCTAATACATGTGACTGTTATCTTAAATATGAAATATAAAGAATTCTTACAACTCAGTATTTTAAGAAACAACTTAAACATGATGGAAGTAACCACAGATAGTTCTCCAAAGTATACAAGTGGGCAATTAGTACCTTAAAAATGTTCAACATCATTAGACATCATTAGACAGGGAAACACAAATCAAAAGCGCAATGAGGTAACACCTTCACATTCACTGGAATTTAAAAAGTCAGAAAATGACAAGGGCATGGAGAAACTGGACCCTCCAACACTGCTGATAGACATATTGAATGGCAGTTTCTTATAAAGTTAAACACAGGTTTTGATATGATCCTGCAATTTTATTCTTATCTCACAGAAATGAAACTTATCTGTGAATGTTCGCAGCAATATTATTCATAACAGCCAAATAACAAGCAACACAAAGGAATGAATTATTGATATATGCCACAATACTGATGACTCTTTATGAAAACATTATGCTGAGTAAAAAAAAAAAAAAAAAAAGACACAAAACACTACACATCATTTCATTTATATGAAATGTCCAGAATAAGTACATCTATAAAGATAGACATCAGATTAGCGTTGCTAAGCCTGCCAGGCTAGGCCTTGAAAGGATGTTAATAGGAATAGAGTTTCTTTCTGGGGGAAACAAAATGTTATAACTTAGACTATGTTAATGACTGAACAATTCTGTAAAACTACTAAATTATGCACTTTATCTTTTTTTTTTTAGACAGGGTCTCACTATGTACTTCAGGCTGGCCTTAAACTCACGATGTAGCTCAGGCTGGTCTCAAACTTAAGGTGATCCTCCTGCCTCAGCCTTCCAAGTGCTGGGATTACAGGCATGTGCCACGACACCTGGCAAACTATGAACTTCAGAGTACACTTTAAACCAGGTCTTGTGGCACACACCTGTAATTCCAGCACTCAGCGGACTGAGGCAGAAGGATCACCACGAGTTCAAGGCCCAACCTGGGCTACATAGTAAGTTCAAACCCAGCTTGAACTACATAAAAGATCCTATTTCAAAAATATAAAATAATATAAGATAAAATGGAATGCATTTTATCTCAATTAATGTCTTTTTAACACAAGTCTAAGACTACAGTATTTTTGTAGAATGTGTCATATCAATTCCTATAGAATAGTGATGGTAAGAAGGAATTTTAAGTGAGAAGTTAAGAAACAACGAGAAACACTGATGTCAAGTTTGTGATCTTGTAAAAAAGGGATAGCACTGAAAATAACTGTATAATAGTAAAGTGATAATGGTTTACTAATTTATTGATTTCAATATTTTAACAAATACAAGTATTTATTATCGGATTTTCACACAAAGAGGTGAATGTTCTGATAGATCACATTTATTACCTCCGAGGTTTCCCTAAACCTAGCCGACCATCAGAACCACTTTCACTTTCACTAGCAATAGCTATTCTGGCTCCATTCCAAAAGATTCTGATTCATTAAGTCTAGTGAAAAACACAGGAACCTGAATGATAGTTTGACATATTATACACCATTAGTTTATTTTTCTCTGTTTCAAGGTTTTTTCACCATTAGGAGATAAATATCATGTATTTTCCTGTTTTCCACAGTACCAATTAGACATAAAGCAAGCATTAATAGCTCCAGAGCCTTCAAAAACCCATGATAACATCTAACTGTATATGAAATAAAACTGGTTACACATAATTCATATATATAGGAAAACCATTTGTCACATCTCCGTTTCCTTACACTTTCAGAAATCCAGAAATGCCAGTTTTTACTGATAATGACATATTGTCAACAAACAGCTACTACAATCCAGTTCACAGCTCCAGAAACCTATGACTCTTATCAATCTTCTTCCTTCTCAAATTTAAACAAAAGCAAAAAGGCTAAATATATTAACAAATATCCTACTACCAGGTTTTCTCCAAATGGGTTCCCCATTGGTACAGCCATTTGAATTTTCCCTCATGGCATAAGAAAATGACATTTTCAATCTACCCCCATGACAGAACTAATAAGCCAAAGGAGAGCAAGCCATGTACCTTTGTGTCTCTTGCTTTTCTTTTTTCTGGAGACAGTTCTCTCATGGATGCTTTCCTCCTGGGCATCCATCTCATCGCTACTATCAATGATGTCACATGGCTCACCAGCCCCAGAAAGAGCTTCCTCTGCAGGAACCTGGGAGGCTTCCAAGCCACAGAGAGATTTTACTAGGAAAAAATACGGGAAGAATGAGATGGCACATAGTCCCATCCAAAAATACAGACACCTTCGCCAAGATATCAACATCTATCAGGGAAGGGAGGTAGGGAACCAGTGTAAGCCTGTTGGAGAAAGCTGAACGCATCACCAAATTCAAACAAAAATCCAGTATTTTAATATCAAAAAATAGAAAAGCAATGGGCAAAGTGAGTCCAAAGTTGCACAAACTGACTCCTTAAAAGTGTCAGCTTCAATCCTTAAAAAAAAGGAGAGAGAGAGAAGGAAATGTACAATTCATTCACCATGAACCCTGCAGGATAAAAGCAAAAGGTGAATTCTGCTCTCATTTACATAAATTCTGAGGAGCAATATTTGTGAGGAATTGCATCCAATTTAAACCCTGATCCTCATCTGAACCTAAATGTTATATAAAACACAAGTTTCAGGGGTCCATGAGCAAAAAGCTTAAAAGCTAAGAAACACCAGGAAAAAAAGAACACAATAAGGTTACACAAGGAAGCAAACTACAGAGCAAAGCATATGTAAACCACAGGAATGGAATTAACACCCAAGAAAAGAGCAATGGAAGCTAAAGAGTACACCAAGATAGGAACACAAAGTTTCAGCTACAGAACCTGTTACACTTAGCTAATCCTCCCCTCCCCGCCCCTCCTCACCCCTTCGAATATAACAGCAAACAGAAAGGACAAACATAGGAAGATGACCAAAGGATTGCGGGAAAAATACTGAATCAAATCCTAAATAAATAAAACGACTAGTTCTGCCCTCACAGCCTGGGCTTTAAAACACCTCTCGTGAGCCTACCTTCCTGCTGAACAGCATTAGCCACGGCTTTCTTGACCCGTCCAGACCGCACGATTGCCGGATCTGAGTTGGCATAATCCGCCACGGTCACTGAAACACAGCATCAATCTCATGGAAAAGGCCACCAAGATTCTACCACCACCAAGATTCTCCCACCAAGACCTCCTCACATCAGGTCTCCAGCCCAGCCGCCCTCCCTCTTGCTGCAGCGGAGCGCGCTCCACAGCCGTCCAGCCCCCTTCCTGCCCGCTGCCAGGTCTTTCAGCGCCCCCGCCCCCTCACCCACCTCGCCCGGAGCAGGCGTCGTGGGCCCGGAACTTGAGTCGCTTTCCTCTCTTGGGCATGGTTAACGTGTCGGGGCGAGGCCGGCCTAAAGGACCGGGACCTCGGGCCATGTCTCGGGCCAGAGAGCCGGAGCCGGGAGCCAAACGCCAGCTCCGCCCGGCTCCGCGGCCATCCCGCACCAGAGGCCACAGCTCTCGCGAGGATTTAGGCCTAGCCTCTAAGTCTCGTTGGCAGCCCACGCCCCTCTTCCAGAACCAATTACCTCCAGTCGTCTGCATACGTCATCATCCGGCGCCCTCAGATCCGGCTGGAGCTCCGTTCCAGCTGTGTGGACTGTTCTGCTGTTGTTTGTTGTATTCGACCCGGTGCTCATACCCCGGTAGAGTTAGAAATGAGTTTATATCTTGGTCTCCCAGATTCTTCCTGCTACCGCATTCCAGGTCCACGTGAGCACTCACACGCACATAGTACATTGTAATCTGTGTGTTCCACGTTTTGCACTAAGGGCCCATAGACTGGCCACTATTCCGACATGGGTTTATGAGTCTGCACTGTAATTCCTTTAACTAAAGCTACATATTTATGAATTCTCAAAATAAAAAATGGCGTTCTTAAAAGTTTTCCGATTTATTATCATCGCCCAAGCAAAATTCTAGACAGATCAATGAAGAATATGATCTTTTCCTTGTATTGAATGAGAAGTCCGGAGTATTCTCTATCCTTTTAATTTAGTTGCAGCTCCCAAAAGAGTGAAAAATCCCTAGTCTGAGAAACAGTAGAGGGCAAGAATTCAATCTTCTGGATCCACCGTAAGACACTGAGAAAGGGGCTCCATTTTTCATCTAATTAGCCGGTATCAGACACAGAAATTCATTAGGAGCAAGCCACTGCAAATTCATTTATTCGCCTTATATTACAGACTACCACGAGGGGTCGTCTTAATAGAATCTAGAGTTATAATTGAAACCGAATATAATACAATCATGAAATGTTCAAATTTAATTTACTCATAACATTAAACGTCCAGCATTAACTAGTGTTCTCTAATTATTTTGTTATGAAATTTTGGGGTTTTTATAGATGTAAGAAGAGTGCTTTTTTGTATTTTCTTTAGCAATATCTACTTGCAATATATTAAAATACAAAAACCAAAAGTAAAACAGGGGCCACTAGATGATTAACGAAAATTGTTTCAAAGTACTTTCCATGTTAAAAAAGGGAGTTTTCCATGTATACATAATTTATTGTTGGTAGTTTAGTTCAAAATGTAGATGGTAACCACTGAGCCTTCTCATTTCACATCACTAAAAAATTCATGAGCCTTTCATCCTTGCAGATTTCTGCGTATGTGGCACCATGTTTAAAACATTCCAATTCTGAAGAGAATCAAATATGCAATAAGTATAGATCCTATTAATACCCAGTCTCTATGGAAAACTTAAAAGTTTTAACTGAAATATTGTCTTATTTCTCAATAATATATTTATTTTAATCTATTGGAATGACAGAAATGCGAGTTCCCAAAACTCTTTCATGTTTCAAAATTTGAGGACTAAGAACTTAAACCCCTCAGTGTCTTAAGTCCTCTGGCCATGTTAAAGGAACAAAAGATCCATAGATTTTTTTACTCCACATTTCATTAAAAAGCAACAACTGTTGGCCCTGAAGCAAGGCCAGCAGATCGCTGTAGCTGCTGGTTTCAAACAGGAGCCTAAAGAGAATTCTTTCTGTGGTCTGTTAGCCATTTCAGAACTTTGGAAATGGAATGGTCAATTCATCAGAAAGAAATAGCAGGTGAGTATGGCGGACTTTAGGGGACCTGCACCGTGCGGTTGACTCGGGGTGCGGGGAGAACAAGGAACTCTTCCCGTCTCTGGGGGGAGACTGTGATCCTGCCTGCGTGCAGGCTGAGAATCAGACATCTCATGTCGTCCTGTCCCCCATCCCGTGTCCCCCTCCCCCTCCTCCCTGCCTAGCAAGTGGGAGCCAGTGAACTACACATCTTGTGAAAAGATTGGCTATGTTATTTAGTATGAGCTCTCCATATGCAAAGATAAGGACAACCATTTGGAAAAAAACAAGAGACAATATGACAGATAGTGAAGATCTCTGGTTGTCTAGCTTTGAAATTTATGCTTTCTTATGTCCCATTCTGTTCTGTTTTGTTGTGTT